>JAMFTG010001651.1:0-48023 GCA_023974075.1 Chaenocephalus aceratus
CTGTGACAACTTTTTTGCGACCTTGCATCGTTATGTTCAGATTATCAACTGCTCTGAATATCCACCATAAATGCAAGGTCCTGCAGCCATTCTGTTTTTTTTAATTTCATCATGCCCGGCTTAACCCTTTTTCCTCCATGAACTGTCCAATTTCCTGGCGTAGATCAAAAAAACGCTTCAGCACGGCACCTCGGCTCAACCACCGTACTTCAGTGTGATATGGTAGGCCTACAGGTGATGTCTTTATCACTGAGGAGGCTGTCGAACTGACGGTGATTCAGCCCTCTGGCTCGGATGAAATTAACAGTTTGGACAACCACTTCATGACGTGATCCATTTTAACGACTTGCAACACAATGCCTCCTGATGCAAAATACAGTGGAATGTCAAAAAACGATTTGCTGCTTGTACTTTCTCCCTGAATTTCGTGGCAACACCTGCTTTTTTCCCGAGCATTGATGGTGCGCCGTCTGTAGCCAGACTGACAGCACGGGTCCAGTCCACTCCGACCCTGTCCAGTGCTTCAACGAGAGCGCTAAAGATGTCATCTCCGCTTTAGGTGTGTCTGTCATAGGAACCAACTCACGGAACTCTTTGGTGACCGTCAAAGTCTCATCAACACCACGAATGAATATGGTCAGTTGAGCAACATCTGTAATGTCAGTGCTCTCATCGATTGCAACTGAAAATGCTAACGAATGACTTGACTTTTGTTTTTTTCTGGCTATCCAAATCTGCTGAAAGATCGGCAATTCTATCCTTCACTGTATTCCTCGTTAGACTAATGTTGGCAAAAGCCTGTCGCTTCTCAGGACACACGATTTATGCAGCCTTCAGCATGCATGTTTTCACAAACTCACCCTCAGAGTATGGCTTTGAGGCTGATGCTATTTCGTTAGCGATGAGATAGCTGGCTTTCACGGCTGCGTCACTTATATCTCGGCTCCGGGTAAAAACGGCCTGTTGTTTCTTTAGACCTGATAGCAGGTCATTTATATTTCTTTCTCTCCGTTGTCCTTGCAAGCAGTCGTATTTCTCTCCGTGGTGAGTCTCATAATGGCGGCGAATATTATATTCTTTGGGCACAGCAACTTGCTGCGAACACACCAAGCATATAGGTTTTCCATTTACCTCTGTAAAAAAATAGGATGCGGTCCATTTTTCTTGGAAAACTCGGCACTCTCTCCGTGTCCACTTTCTCTTTTTTGACAGAGACATTTTGGGATGAGGGTGTCAGAGGTTATTGACTGCAATCACTACTCTTACTCATCACTTGTTTTACAGTCTGGCTGCGCTCTCACTGGTACCGGTGTGGTAGTGCGCCCACTAGTGGAAGGATTCAAAATAGCAGTTTTTTTCCCTCCTCTCATAGCCTACTTAGCAAAGTCCTTCAGCTCCGTGGGCCAAGCTGGAATGCCTCCCGGGCCGAATCCGGCCCGCGGGCCGTATGTTTGCCATCCCTGACTTAACTGGTTCGCGGTCCAATCATGCGATTCAATGCACTGCCTCGTCTCTATTCTGACAGGTGACAGGTTGAAACAGTTTCGAATTTGAGCGCTTCAACACTTTATAACACGCTCTAAACAATGTGCAATGTGTGGGTTGTTGTCGTAGTTTGGCGTTGTTGCTGTTGAGTTGTTGTTGGTATTGCATTTGAATTGTATCATTATAGAGCAAGCCAGGAAGAAAGATAGATCGTTCTGGCACAGGAAACACTTCAAAATGTGGAGAAGTTGTGAACAAAAAGACAATTATGAGTAATATAAAAACAGTTCAATAGTTTAAGGAATAGATAGCCCAGTGGATAGAGTCCGCGGCCCGAATTGCGGCGATGTCCTCCGCGCAGCTGGTTCAAAGCCCGGAATGGATGAACTTTTTAATCATTGCTTTTCAACTTTAATACTTAACTGATAAAAGGCCCTCTCCGCTCACACATTTTTCCAGCACTCTCTAATCTCTTCTCAATAACCCAATACACACAATTATCAATCTTTAATTGCAAATAGAACATGATATTCAGTCTTAGTGTGTGTGTGTGCATCGAATATGTTTCAAGGCAAAGATACATTAAACCCACTGCAGCCTTGCACTTCGCCAGGATAGTCGCTGTAACTGAAGCTTCGAGAAATGAACCTATTTCCGACACAATTGTCCAAGTGGTTCGATGCTTCATTCAAAGCTTCATTTTGCCATCACTAGTACTTATATGTTATAGTTGGATTCCTAAAACTTTTAGTCTACTATCCAAGTATACTATTCAAGGGTGGTTTTTCACTATAAGTAATGGTTTTCTTTTGGACGGACACTATAATTAAAAATGTTTTACTATGTTCAATCTGAATTTACTTTAAAGTAAAACAAATGATATTCTGATCCTGACTTTTCTATATCCAACTCACAGGTTTATCATTGCTTTGAGAAAAAAGATGATTAATTTACCCCTTTTAGAAGTAAAGATATAGTCAATTGTTCTGGGAATGTCATTTTCGAGCCTGAGGCCTGAAAACAGGCACGGTGCTTAACTGGTTAAAGATTCTCCACAATAGAGGCGCTTTCACACCGCAGTACTTTTTCCCACAAAGGTTCATCAGAACTTAGTTCATGAGAACTCTTTAGTTCTCATGAACTAAGTACAGATCGCGTTCACACCGGAATAAGTCCCTGGGGGAGGATTAGGCAAATGAAGCCGCTGATGTCACTTCTTCTTCTGCTTTGGGTTTAATGGCAGGGCCGCAAACAACTTCACGGTGTATACTGCCACCCGTAGTCCCCGGCCGGAAGTCCCCGGAGTTGGGGACTGGCTTCAGTAGAAGCTGCTGGGACTCCCAGCAGCTTCTACTGAAGCCTTCCGAGTACTGTAAATCGCCAGAACGCCGACACCCTCCTCATCTCCACCGTTCCCATGTTTTCTTTTGTGTTGCCATAAATCAGTCTCTCTGCATTTGTGCACTGCTAATAATGCTAATGCGAGGATAATAAAATGGCTGCTTCACAACACTTGTTGGGAGATTTGGGGGGCGTGGTTTGCAATCCGCCCAGCCAATCAGAAATAGTAACCTTTTTCTCCCACGAAAGTCCCTCTCTAGCAGGGACGGAAAAGGGGGTTAAAAGGTTCTCATCAACACATTTTTGGTCCGGATTATTTTGGTGTGAACGCAACATTTCGGAACTATACCGGAACTAAAGTGAGAAAAGTACTGTATTTGACTAAAATATACATATACAGTATATAAGGTATAATTATTAAGTAAATACAATAATAGTGGCAAACATATCGCCGCCTAACAAATATCATGGTGTTTAAAGAGCTCCAGCATGAATTGGAATTAACACATTAAACCAAGTATTTTCTGTTAATTAAAACAACCTCTTCAGGGCAGTGGCGAGCCGTCACTTGTATAACTAGGCCCTCTGACCCCCCTTCCCTCGAGAAAAAAAAGAAGAGATATTACGTCACAGCGTATACTTCAGCGGAATATCAAAACTGCGGCCCGGGGTGCAACATGCATCAATGACAGCGACCCTCTACCACACAAAACAACACCATTTATTTTAACACCTATCATGACAGGGCACCCACAGCCAAGTAACAATTACAAATGAATTAAGTCGGCACGGCCATGGCCGTATCTACCATTGAGGTCACCGAGGTCCGGACCTCGGTAAAATTTTTCGAGCTGTGTTTACAAAACTTGTGAAATAATTGCACTAAACGGGATTCTTTGTAGTACTTCCATTTACTGCCGATGGGGGCGCTGCATAACTACGTAGCCTCGATTAAAGCAAACAAAAGAAGACGACATGTATCAACAAACCACCGCAGCCCGGGCTGCAGTCGAATAGTCAATTTAGCTTAGGAACCTTCCTAACCGAGTGAAATTACCTGGAAGTCCCTCAGTGGCAGCCATGATAAGTGCCGTTCGAATTCTCTAGATGATAGGAAAGGAGGTTTCAAACTTCCTTTATAACCTCCTTTAGCTTAGGAACCACTGGACCTCCCTAACCGAAAGGAGAGGAGAAAATGCTGCCCCACAATGCCTTGCAGCCGCAGCATTTGACGTCACACAACAGTCGGCTGTTCACGGAAACAAACGATTATGACGGAGAAATTATATCAAGAAAGTTACGGTGCTTATTAAGCATTTTAAAACGTATGTGGTAAGTTGCCAAAGTGCTTTCTTCTGAACGTTCATCAGTATTATAATCAAAAAGAGAAATATGAACGTTAGTTTTTACTGAAATTATCAAATAAAGTCAACATTTCACAGTCTTCACTGAGCTGTGTGGGGTTTGTTCAACTTTTAAAAGATGTTTGAATGGTGATATACACAGTGATAGATGTTAAAGACTAATGTGGACCGGAGGGAGAGGGTGACGAGCATATGTTTCACTTTCATTTTTTATTTCAATTCCAACTTTGGTCATGAAGAATATGTTTCTCTGTTGTCCACGTTCATAAAGCATAAAGCACCAGCATCAGAGCACGGTGCAGAGTCTCTAGATGAGTCCCTCGTTCTTATTATACATCCATGTTGTAGTCCGCTGTATAGAAAACTGTAGTTTCCATAGTTTCCCCACAGCAGCAGACGCACAAAATGACGTCCGCTGGTGCATCATAAACACGTCGGATAGTGAAAGTGCAGTCGAATTCTCTAAAGTACTGCAGTCTCTTCTCCTAAGTCCTTTTGAATTCTCCTATCCACTATCGCTTAACCCCGTGACGTTTCACTCAGAGGTCGAGGAATAGGAGATAGGGTTAGACGTTAGGAGCTGATTTTTAAACTATCCGAACGCAACCCCGGACTTGAACCGGAGCGGCGGAGGAGTGATGAGGTATTTAGAGATCTGAGTCCAGCGGGCTGCTTGTGTTTCTGTTCATCAGGACATCTTATGACCAGCAGATCCTGTGTGAACGCTCTACGTTAGTCAGTGGACATCTGACAACATGCACACTAACTTATATTGCAGCTATAGGATACTTTGGTTTAAATTGCGTGAATAAACTAGCTAGAGAGCTAAAGTTAATTACATTCATCCAATGTCAGAAGGATTACCTTTTAAACAAACGTTGTAATGGTTTTCTTTCATTTCAATTTGAGTAAAACATTGGAGATATAACATTGTATTGTTTTCTTTTTACACTGACTCAGATGTAATGAAAAGACTACGTCAGTCGAAGCTCAGCGTTGGTAAGGAAGAGACAGGACAGGCAGAGAGAGAGAGAGAGAAAGAGAAAGTGATGGAAGTCAGGGAGGAACTGCAGGTACAGTCGGACAGAAGAATGTAGGCTTAATAACCCCATCTATCTATCTATTTATCTAACAATAGTCTTCATGTACAATAGGCATACTTTTAAAACAACATACATCTATTGCAGTTATGATTTCATAATAAAACACCATTTGCATACATCTTTGTTCTCTTTTGAGAATCAAACAAAACAGATTTAAATAAAAAAAAAATGCAAACAAACAAGTGAAATGAACTAAATGGCTGAATTGCTTTAATTCACTGGCAGGAGCGACAACTGAGGAGGAGTAAAAAGTGAACAACGAGGGAGAGGTTGAACAAAGAGAAAGAGTATAGACAGAAAGAGTAATGAACAGGAAGAAGACAGAGAGACTAAAGAAGATGGAAGAGAGGGTGCAGGTCCTTCTGCATGTCCAGATCATTAATAGTAACAATCAACTGATTCATGTATTAAACTTTCAAAAATAATTCATGCTGCATCCACTGACATGGTTTGAAATCAATATATTATCCAATGTGTGACCCCCCACAGGACTTAAAAAGCACCTAACTAGATCATGAAAATCCCAAAAATCTCGGGGGTAGCCCCCGAACCCCCCTAACATGTTTGGACCTTGGTATTTAGGAAATCCTGGATACGGCCCTGGGCACAGCGGCCCGCATTGAAAATGACTTAGGCCTACCTTTGATGATCAAATCACTTAAACACAAAGTCCATCCTCCTGTCCTTTTGGATGAAGCACTTGCGGGTCATTCAGCTGATCCTTTGCCACTCCAGTTTATCATTGTAACTCAATCTTGAAATGACTCGGTTAATAATTTCGCAAAGATGTCATCACTATCACTGAAGTGAGCCATCATGAACGAACTTATGCTAATCGATTAGATTTATGATTCGAAAATAATAAAAGTAGGGTAGACATGTGGATATTCTCCGGCTGAACAAAACGTGCATTTATCTAACAGGTTCGTTTTCCACAGACCTTATTTCAAGCTATTTTCCAAAATCCTATGGAGAAATCCCATTGCTTTCTGTTGAGGGAATCCGAGCGAAGCTTACTTCCGGGTTTTAGGACGCGTCACTGCACCACTTGCATAGACCTCACAGCGGGCGGAACTTGTCATAAAGTCCGCGAAAATAAAGCCCGCCCATTTAGAGGGAAGATATGATTGGTCAATTGTACTGTCATTTGACATTACTCTCTCGTTGAGTTACTATAGCTGGCCCTCTGTGAATGTAGAGAGGGACCAACAAGCCCTCCCGTCTTCACATAACTCGCAGAGACGGCTTTTAATCCTTCACATTCCAACAGAAACTGAACAGGCAGATTTGAAGGATTTATTTCTTTGGAAATATTATTTTAAATACAATTAAATCAAGTTATTTTGGTAAAACTAATGAAACATTTAATAACAGCAAAATATATTTAAAAATATTTAAAAAAAAAACGTTTTTTTTTTTTTATATTTTCAAATATTATTTTTTTTAATAAACCTGACGGCTCGCGACTGCTTCAGGGCCACCATTGGCCGGTGGCAAGTCATAAAATATTTTTGAGCAAAACAAATGGGGAACTCATCAGTGTGTAACTACATGTGTCACACATTGCATGTGTTGAATGCACACTATTACTGGCACCTATCTTGTGTCCTCAAAGATGTAGGGTCATTACAGTATGGACACACACCCTTCACACTTTCCTTTGAGCTGATCTCACCAATGAAGATCAAGTACAATAGAGGAGAAACTTTGGAGAGAGCATCTCAGTTAAGATGTAAAGCCTCTCTGTGCTACAGACTACAGAGTGCTGTTCCATCCTCAGGCTTTTCTGCTTAAAATAGTTAAACAAGAAATGTGATTGTTTGCCAAAAGCTTTTGGAAATATAGCAATGATCTGGCTGCATAAAAAATACCAAAAAGCAGTGAGGTGCTTCAGGAGAAACTCAACACTGGTCTACATGTTCCAGTCTATATCACTCTGAGATGCTATTTTGTAAAAAGTGCAACCTTAGACGTACATTTCTTGGAATTGTTTTTTTTCTCCTAAATTATTTAAGAATTTCAGGCGAGTTCTACAGAAATCATTTGAGTTACAGATGTAGCACTCCAGATCAGACTCACATGGGTGTGTCTCAGTCAAAAGCCCAGCAGATGCCAGTGGCTGGGGGTGTTGCCAAATTGCTAGAGGGCGTTGCCCAATTTCCCCATTTGTTCAATTACAGGATTTAACCATGAGATGGCACTTCAGTAGTTATACAAATGCCACTTTCATCACATTAGTATGCATGGAATGTGACAGGCCACCCCGCCCCTTTTGACCGGAAGCCCCGCCCCTTTTGATCGGAAGTACTGCCCATTTTTGACCGGAAGTTCCATCCATTTCGACCGGAAGTCCCGCCCCGTTTGACCGGGTGTCCCGCCCCCACTTCCGGCGGATGTCCCGCCCCCACTTCCGGTTTACAAAATTAAATTAAAAAAAAAAAATGAGAAAAAAAAAATGCCGTTGTTTCAATCAATTAGTATGCATATGTCCCGCCTCCTAACCACTTCCTGTGCCCCTAATCCTGTATACAGTATTGAATGTAACTTACAAATACTTGCAAATAACATGAAATTAATCAAAGTAAAGCATCTAAAAAAACCATATATTTAAAAAAAGTCAGCCTCTCTGTTTTTGCGAACATTCCGAGACAAGTCAGGACATGAGGGGAGAGAGCATATGGTGGCCGAGGGGAGGGGGAACACACACACACACACACACACACTTTCCTCACCCCTCACCCCTCTCCCGTTAGAGGTTGGTTAAATAAATAGCCAGCGTCTTTTGGTCACTCTTCAATATTTTTCAAGTCGAGAGAAAATGGCCAAGAGACGTCTTGATATGAGTTTAATCAGCGAGACAACCGGTTACAACTTACAGCCATCTGTTGGGTGCTCCAATCAAGAAACGAATGCAGTTTGTATGCCGGGTTCAGACGCCTACAGCTTTTATTTTTTTATGTTATAATATCATGTAGTTAGTTAATGCTGCTTGATGTGTGTTAAAGAACCTCTATGCATCTGTTGTTTTTTCTATTATATAACAGCCCTAGATTGTAATTATTTAGAAGCTTTTAATGAAGTATCCTTCTAAGTACAAATACATGTTGAAGCCCTCAAGTAAAATGAAGGAATTTTCTGTATTATGCATCACTGAGTTTTAAAAGCTACCTAGTTTGACTGCAAAAGACTCTAGGCTTGTTTGAGACAAGCAAGACCTGCGCAGACCTGCGCAGTTGCGATCAACGTCTTGCTAGTGCGTTGCATGATGGTTAGTCATTTTGTCCGACTTGCTCTGGAGGCTCGCCCACATGAGACTTTGAAATCTCGCGGGACAAAGACGCCCGCAGCCTTGAGAGCGAGGCGAGGCGAGTTGGCGCAGTTGCTCTCCACGAGCTGCGGAAGCGAAATGCTTGATGGGAAACAGCTCGCTGGTATCTCGAGCTGAGCGCTCATTGGTGGTTTTTACCACGTGCTGCTGATGAAACTCTCCAATTGGCTGGCAAAAGTGTGTTGTTGTTTTGTGTCAGTTTTACGTCGCCACATCCATTCCCATTTTTCATCATTGTTCCACAATGTTTATCATCATGAAATTAATATCTATATATTTTATACTATACTGCTTACCGTTTTCATACTTTATATATCTTAGCATATTCATACACACTGTTCATACTGCTCACAGGCTGATATCTAGTGTATTTATACCCCTCACTGTTTATTCATCATTCAATTCATTCTATATTTTATTCTGTAGATGGTGTACATTACTTTTCACTTTACTGCTTGTTGCACCTGGTTAGAAGCTAAACTGCATTTCGTTGTCTCAGTACCTGTAATCTGTGCAATAACAATAAAGTTGAATCTAATCTTGAGCAGGAACAAATGTATTTACTTAGTACATATCTGACATTAATGATTAAACACATGTGTGCATTCTTTATAAATGCAAACCGAGTCAAGCCGACTCCGGAGGTGGCGGTATGCACCTTAAAGTTGTTTGCAATCCGCCAAAAAAACCAAGAGAAGAAGAAGAAGAATGCGAAGAAGAAGAAGCCGACTCGGAGCTGTCCGACTTCAGGCGAGCTTTTTGACACCTCCCCCGGCTGCGATCGGCGAGCCGCAATGTGCCGCAATGTGTCTCAAACAAGCCTTCTGACTTTTCTCCAATGGGCTCCGCCTACCACTCAACATAACAAGCCCCACCTTTCCTCACCAGATCATTTAAAAATGAGAACCCTTCAAGGACATTTTAGAGAGCAGCAACCATGGATCTGAGAAAAACCAAGTCTCTCCCCACGATCTGCAGCCAGGAGCAAACGTCTGGAGGACCTCCATCCTCACCTACAACTTGGACACCAGATCTGGACAGCGCTATGGCTGGTATTGATATCACGGGGTGGCTGGATATGCCTCAACCTCCATCTACTCACGACTCTCCAGAGGAATCAACAGCAGTAGGCATTGATTCGCCATGCTTTCCTTGTGCTCCCGAGGGTGATGTTACAGAACGTGCTAGGACATCCGCATTCCTGAATACGGTAAAAGCGGTTGTAGTTCATCTGTTGGATAGAGTAGTAAAACTCTGTAAACTTTCATTGTTATGCGGATGATACTCAACTATATTTATCAATCAAGCCTGATGAAATTAATCATCTAAATAAAATTCAAGACTGCCTTAAGGACTTAAAAACGTGGATGACCTTAAACTTTTGATGTTAAACACGACCAAAACTGAAGTTATTGTACTTGGCCCGAAGAATCTACGAAACAAATTATCTAAAGATATACTAACTATGGATGGCATTAATTTGGCCTCCAGTGAGACTGTAAGGAATCTTGGTGTTATATTTGATCAGGATTTATCCTTTAACGCCCACATAAAATCAATTTCAAGGACCGCCTACTTCCATCTACGTAACATTGCAAAAATCAAGCATATCTTGCCTCAAAACGATGCAGAGAAACTAGTCCATGCATTTGTTACTTCTAGGCTGGATTATTGTAACTCTTTATTATCAGGGAGTACCAAGAAGTCAATCAAGTCGCTTCAGCTGATTCAAAATGCTGCGGCTCGTGTACTAACCAGAGTTAGGAAAAGGGACCACATTACTCCTGTTCTGGCTGCCTTACACTGGCTCCCTATAGAACACAGGATAGAATTTAAAATTCTTCTTCTCGCCTACAAAGCCCTTAATGGGCAGTCGCCATCTTACCTTAAAGAACTCATTATACCCTACTGTCCTACTAGGGCATTGCGTTCCAAGAATGCAGGGTTGTTGGTTGTTCCTAGAATCTCTAAAAGTACAATGGGAGCCAGAGCCTTTTCTTATCAAGCTCCACATTTGTGGAATCAGCTTCCAGTTTGTGTTCGGGCGGCAGACACCCTATCCGTTTTTAAGAGTGCGCTGAAGACCTTCCTTTTTGATAAAGCTTATAGTTAGGGCTGATTAGATTCAGCCCCTAGTTTTGCTGATATAGGCTTAGTTTGTCGGGGGACATCTTACTTCTTCCTTCTCTCTGTCTATACCCATGTACTCTCATGTTCCGATTAACCCAGCTTCCCCAAATGTCCTTCTTTTTGGTGTCTATATACGCTGGGATCCGGAGTCATGGATGATCCTGCGGTCCTGTGTCCTGGATCGCGAACGCTGGATCTTGAGTCGTGGCTGTGGTCCTGGATCATAGGTCCTGGATGGATATCCTCGTGGATTCATCTTCCTATTATACACACATGCATTTCCAAACATCTGGACTATCTATGTTGCAAATGTATTATCTTTTCAATGTACACACGGCATCTATTGCACGTCTGTCCGTCCTGGGAGAGGGATCCCTCCTCTGTTGCTCTCCCTGAGGTTTCTCCCATTTTTCCCTTTAAACTGGGTTTTCTTTGGAATTTTTGCCTTGTACGATGTGAGGGTCTAAGGACAGAGGGTGTCGTATTGTCATACTGATATTCTGTACACACTGTGAAGACCACTGAGACAAATGTAACATTTGTGATATTGGGCTATATAAATAAACATTGATTGAGTAGTATACCTTTACAGAAAGGAAACATGTAACGGGTGTCAAGTCGATCACCCCAGTCAGATGCAACACGAGTGTTTATTCCCTACCGGTGAATACTATCTGGATCGAAACTATGATGAAGTGGTAAAGAGACTGTGGACCGTTCATTTATTCCAGCCATTCGGGATGCTCTACACCAGAACCAGCTTCATGTGTCAGAGAGGAGAGTCTTTGGAGCTACCGAGGCGATTCTGCACAACCTCAGAAACACCAGACTCTTTGAGGCTAAAATTGAGAAGCTATACGAACAGCTTGTAGAGAACGACGAGACCCAACTGAAGATTACAAGAGCAGCTTGGGCCTTCTGGCAGCATTAGGAAGAGTTTTTTTTTATTTTTGATACTTTTTCCTTAAAGTATGTTTTATTTTAATTTTACTTCATATAGTGTGTCCTTCCTTTTATTATTCTCTGCTTGGATAAATGTTGTATATACATATCAATAAAATGCATTGTAAGAAAAACTGTTACTCATTACCTCATCGGGCTGTAACAGGAAACATGTCTGAGAAACGTGTTATGCATAGGGTGTTATTACACTCCATCTAATCCAGGGAGTTTAGGAGGTGTGGATAAACTCCATAGAGCTGTACAGAATGAAATGGGTAAACAAATAAATGTAGAGAAAGTCAGAGAATATTTATCTGAGCAGGACGCATATACTTTGCATAAGCCGGCACGGGTGCATTTTGTAAGAAACAGAGTTTTCGTACTCAGACCGCTGCAGCAATTTCAAGCAGATCTCTGCGATATGCAGTCGCTGTCCGAATATAATGATGGTTTTAATTATTTGTTAACAGTCGTAGATGTGTTTTCGAAAAAAGCCTATGCTCAAGCATTAAAGAAAAAGACGGGTATTGAGGTTGCCAAAGCCTTTGATACCATTTTAACACACAGTGAGATCCCTAAAAAGTTACAAACAGATGCGGGGAAAGAATTCTTTAATAAAGTTTTTCAAAACTTATTGAAGAAAAGAGGTATACAAAATTATGCAACCGCCAGTGATATGAAGGCATGTGTGGTAGAGAGATTTAACCGTACGCTGAAAACTAAAATGTGGAGGTATTGTGTTACTAAGATACTTTTTAGACACACTTTGGTGTATGCAACACTTGTTCAGATAAACAAGGTTTTTTATTTTCTGATAAACTTACATATTTTAGTTATCTTATGTTACCAAGATACTTTGAGATACACCCTGATGTACGCAACACTTAACAAAGGGTATAATATGAAGTACTTGGTAAGGAAGGGGTTTTTCTTTAAGGGTGCAACACTTTAGAACAGGGTAAAATATTCATTAAATTGTATTGAATTGAGTTTTCTTTTTTGATTTTCAACAAACTATTTGTACACAATGACTTTTCCATATTTCTGACATTCTATACTTTTCTGACTTTTTTCTGTAGAATCTTGACAAAACTATTACTTGTTCTTAAATGATGACCTATTGCTGGACATGAGATGAAAAAGCTACAACGCTTAAAGAACTTTTTTTCTAAAAACTCTCAATTCTATAATTGACTCCCCCATTCAACGCAATGAGCCCCACCCTCCACTCAGCAAATCATCTAAAACGAAGGACCTCACTAAGACGACCGTTGTAAACTAGCCATGGAGCAGAGAAAAGCCAAGACTCCCCCCACGAGTTGCAGTCAGGAACAGAGTCCACCAGCAACACCACCATGTGGGAAACCCGAATCTTGCAGTACTACTGCTGCTGATGCTACTCCTCGGGTCAAGAAGTCTCAGTTTAGGGACACAGTGAAAGCGGAGTTGTTTATATTCTGGAGATGGTGATGTATCGGTACAGAAAATAAATCTGCAAAGAATGCCGATGCAGTAACCCCGACCAGAGGCAACACGATTGTCGGAATGACATGCCCGATTTCTTCTTCAGAAACAATTACAAAGCGTTAATGAAAAGACTTTGGCTCGCCGACTTCGTTGCAGTGATTGACCAGAGTCTTATTGAAAAAGGCATTTGCGAGGATAAACTGAGGATAGGACGCGCTTCGGAAGCTTTTCTGCACAAGCTTGTAAAATGCAGATGCCTCAAGGAGAGACTTGAAATATCCATACAGAGTTGGATGGAGAAGAAGAAGACTAACAAACAGCAGTCGGATGGAGAAGAAGCCAGGGACTTGTTCAATGCAGTGACTTTTTTCTTTAAGTAAAATAAAAATAGGAAACTAATATGCAAAACGCTCTGTATATATTGATCATAATGTAGTCATTACCCTTTTAATAAGTGTGGTGATGGGAACGATTGAAAACAGAACGAGTAGTGACCCCTGTGTAAAAAGAATGGCCGAAGTTTGTAAACTGGAAGACATTTTGGATATCGTTCGTTCTGGCAGTACTATTCCGGGTCATTGGGAAACGATTGTAAACGAAACATTTAAAGTGGTCCTGGAATCTTCATTTTCCGAAACATTCTGTAACATTATCTCAGAAATGAAACAAACATCAAAAGTGTATCATGTGCTCTCATTGTATGCTCTGTTTGTAGATGTAATGCATCTGTGTGTTGAAAACAGCATACACGTGAATATTTTGACTGAAGTGAAAAAAACTCCTTCACGATATCTCCAGTAATATGGGGAATTCTAAGCTGGAGACTGTCCTGGGGATGCTACAATCAGTATAACTATTGATTTTGTGTGTGAAAAAAATAAAAAGTGTTTTTTACATCTAAAAACTGTTGTCATCATTATAGCAAGGGGAGCGTGTCTGATACATGTGTATTACAGTCCTTCTTGTTGTGTTTTTCAGTGTTTTCTGTGTGTCTGTACACACAAAGCACACTTCATTATCTACTTTTCAGCATTTTTAAAAAGAAAAGTGTATCTTTCGGTAACTTTCTCAGAGAATTTAAGCATAAATCTGTCAAATGTTCAAAACAGCCTTGTTTCACTGAAATACCCTCAAAATGACAAAATGCCATTAAGAGTCAGATTCTTAACCAAATCTACTGACACAAAGTACTTCATTATCTACTTTTCAGCTTTTAATACAAAAGTGTATCTTTCGGTAACCTTCTTGAGAGAATTAAGCATAAATCTGTCAAAGATTCTTAACGAAATCTACTGACACAAAGTACTTCATTATCTACTTTTCAGCTTTTTATACACAAAGTGTATCTTTCAGTAACTTTACCAGAGAATTTAAGCATACATCTGTCAAATGTTCAAAACAGCCTTGTTTCACTGAAAGTTCTACCATTGCTTTTGGTATTTGTTCAACATATTCGCAGCAGTCGGTTAGCGGGAGATGATCTATAAGATTATTATGATCCGGTAATGGCTCTACAACACCATCCTCTCGTTCACATTTCTTCACTTTGTTTCTTTTTCTTTTCACCTTCCTTCTTTTTGTCTTTTTAGTTTTCCGTCCTATGGTCCCTTTTCTTTTCATTCGCATTCTGCGTTTGCTTTAAATTTTCTTCTCCTTTTCATGTTGCTTTTTCTTTTTTCTTCGTTTTTCTTTACTTTTTCTATTCTTTTCTGCTAATTGTCGTTTGCGATCTTGGCGAGTGGTATGAGATATACTGTTTCTATAAAGGTTATCTATAATACTATCTTTTAAAGAAGGATATTCTTCATATGTCATGTTATCATGGTCCTCTTTTGTCCTAAAGACCTTACATGGATATGATATAGAGGAGAGCTCTTCTTCGGGGACATCCTCTCCCCTACTTTGTAACATCCAGTCATTAAGCCCATATCCGTTATCCTGGGATAACGGATATGCTATAATGATGACAACAGTTTTTAGATGTAAAAAACCCTTTTTTTATTTTTTTCACACACAAAATAAGGGCAGGCTACATCAGACTTGGTTTTTCTCAGATCCATGGCTAGTTTTTAACGGTCGTCCTTAGTTTTATATGATTTGCTGAGTGGGTGGGACATATTGCGTTGAGTGGGAGGCTTCATCTGTAGAAAGTAAAGTACTCTGTTTGAGGAGATTTCGTTAGGATTCTGACTCTTAATGGCAGTTTGTCATTTTGAGGGTATTTCAGTGAAACAAGGCTGTTTTGAACATTTGACAGATGTATGCTTAAATTCTCTGGTAAAGTTACTGAAAGATACACTTTGTGTATAAAAAGCTGAAAAGTAGATAATGAAGTACTTTGTGTCAGTAGATTTGGTTAAGAATCTGACTCTTAATGGCAGTTTGTGATTTTGAGGGTATTTCAGTGAAACAAGGCTGTTTTGAACATTTGACAGATTTATGCTTAAATTCTCTGAGAAAGTTACCGAAAGATACACTTTTCTTTTTAAAAAAGCTGAAAAGTAGATAATGAAGTGTGCTTTGTGTGTACAGACACACAGAAAACACTGAAAAACACAACAAGAAGGACTGTAATACACATGTATCAGACACGCTCCCCTTGCTATAATAATGACAACAGTTTTTAGATGTAAAAAACACTTTTTTTATTTTTTTCACACACAAAAACAATAGTTATACTGATTGTAGCATCCCCAGGACAGTCTCCAGCTTAGAATTCCCCATATTACTGGAGATATCGTGATGGAGTTTTTTCACTTCAGTCAAAATATTCACGTGTATGCTGTTTTCAACACACAGATGCATTACATCTACAAACAGAGCATACAATGAGAGCACATGATACACTTTTGATGTTTGTTTCATTTCTGATATAATGTTACAGAATGTTTCGGAAAATGAAGATTCCAGGACCACTTTAAATGTTTCGTTTACAATCGTTTCCCAATGACCCGGAATAGTACTGCCAGAACGAACGATATCCAAAATGTCTTCCAGTTTACAAACTTCGGCCATTCTTTTTACACAGGGGTCACTACTCGTTCTGTTTTCAATCGTTCCCATCACCACACTTATTAAAAGGGTAATGACTACATTATGATCAATATATACAGAGCGTTTTGCATAGTAGTTTCCCATTTTTATTTTACTTAAAGAAAAAAGTCACTGCATTGAACAAGTCCCTGGCTTCTTCTCCATCCGACTGCTGTTTGTTAGTCTTCTTCTTCTCCATCCAACTCTGTATGGATATTTCAAGTCTCTCCTTGAGGCATCTGCATTTTACAAGCTTGTGCAGAAAAGCTTCCGAAGCGCGTCCTATCCTCAGTTTATCCTCGCAAATGCCTTTTTCAATAAGACTCTGGTCAATCACTGCAACGAAGTCGGCGAGCCAAAGTCTTTTCATTAACGCTTTGTAATTGTTTCTGAAGAAGAAATCGGGCATGTCATTCCGACAATCGTGTTGCCTCTGGTCGGGGTTACTGCGTCGGCATTCTTTGCAGATTTCTTTTCTGTACCGATACATCACCATCTCCAGAATATAAAACAACTCCGCTTTCACTGTGTCCCTAAACTGAGACTTCTTGACCTGAGGAGTAGCATCAGCAGCAGTAGTACTGCAAGATTCGGGTTTCCCACATGGTGGTGTTGCTGGTGGACTCTGTTCCTGACTGCAACTCGCGGGGGGAGTCTTGGCTTTTCTCTGCTCCATGGCTAGTTTACAACGGTCGTCTTAGTGAGGTCCTTCGTTTTAGATAATTTGCTGAGTGGAGGGTGGGGCTCATTGCGTTGAATGGGGGAGTCAATTATAGAATTGAGAGTTTTTAGAAAAAAAGTTCTTTAAGCGTTGTAGCTTTTTCATCTCATCTCCAGCAATAGGTCATCATTTAAGAACAAGTAATAGTTTTGTCAAGATTCTACAGAAAAAAGTCAGAAAAGTATAGAATGTCAGAAATATGGAAAAGTCATTGTGTACAAATAGTATGTTGAAAATCAAAAAAGAAAACTCAATTCAATACAATTTAATGAATATTTTACCCTGTTCTAAAGTGTTGCACCCTTAAAGAAAAACCCCTTCCTTACCAAGTACTTCATATTATACCCTTTGTTAAGTGTTGCGTACATCAGGGTGTATCTCAAAGTATCTTGGTAACATAAAATAACTAAAATATGTAAGTTTATCAGAAAATAAAAAACCTTATTTATCTGAACAAGTGTTGCATACACCAAAGTGTGTCTAAAAAGTATCTTAGTAACACAAGAAAAAGAGAAGAAAGCGTTGATGTTAACAAAAACTGGATTGTTCCACTGAAACAATTAATAAATAATTTCAAAAAAGTGCTCTTAAAAAGAACAAATGTATTCAGATAAAAGTATTTTGTTAGACTATTAAGTCCACGATGATTACATTTAACCCCTAACCCATTTGTATTATATGTTTGTTTTCATAATAAAGCCAGAGTCACCTGAAATAATTTTGCCATGGCTGTAATGAAGGACTGAGCGTTGATTCTGTTTGTTTTTTATACATCTTTGATTTCGTCTGCATCAACCCAGCTGTTGAATTTTTCGGGCCAATTATGCCAAGATACAAACATTTGTTTTTTCCCTCTCACCACACGCCTTTTTAGAATTGTCTCGACTTGAAAAGCCTTGTCATTGGTTATCTTCACTTTTTGTAACTCTTTCTCATAAAAAGTCCCCTTGATCTCTTCTCCATCATAATCTTTGAGCTTGTAAACAGGTGGCTGCCGAGGTAAGCCTTCAGACACCGTAAATAATTAGTCCGTATAACTCTGCTCATATTTTTTTTCGAATACTCCTCTCAATTTGGATATCCTTACAAGCTCCCCCTCCTTAAAGTTCATTTTGACAGCAGCTTTTTTACGAAGACTGGAGGGGTTATATAGATTCCGAAACACTTGAGCCTCATTTTCCTTGGTTACCTGCAGTGGGTTCATTTTAATACTTCGGTGATAACTATTATTGTAACTTTCAAGTAGTTCGGGTAAGACGTCTATATATCTATGAGTGTTTTTAGCTGTAAAATACCTCCACATTTTAGTTTTCAGCGTACGGTTAAATCTCTCTACCACACATGCCTTCATATCACTGGCGGTTGCATAATTTTGTATACCTCTTTTCTTCAATAAGTTTTGAAAAACTTTATTAAAGAATTCTTTCCCCGCATCTGTTTGTAACTTTTTAGGGATCTCACTGTGTGTTAAAATGGTATCAAAGGCTTTGGCAACCTCAATACCCGTCTTTTTCTTTAATGCTTGAGCATAGGCTTTTTTTCGAAAACACATCTACGACTGTTAACAAATAATTAAAACCATCATTATATTCGGACAGCGACTGCATATCGCAGAGATCTGCTTGAAATTGCTGCAGCGGTCTGAGTACGAAAACTCTGTTTCTTACAAAATGCACCCGTGCCGGCTTATGCAAAGTATATGCGTCCTGCTCAGATAAATATTCTCTGACTTTCTCTACATTTATTTGTTTACCCATTTCATTCTGTACAGCTCTATGGAGTGTATCCACACCTCCTAAACTCCCTGGATTAGATGGAGTGTAATACACCCTATGCATAACACGTTTCTCAGACATGTTTCCTGTTACAGCCCGATGAGGTAATGAGTACAACAGTTTTTCTTACAATGCATTTTATTGATATGTATATACAACATTTATCCAAGCAGAGAATAATAAAAGGAAGGACACACTATATCAAGTACAATTAAAATAAAACATACTTTAACGAAAAAGTATCAAAAATAAAAAAAAACTCTTCCTAATGCTGCCAGAAGGCCCAAGCTGCTCTTGTAATCTTCAGTTGGGTCTCGTCGTTCTCTACAAGCTGTTCGTATAGCTTCTCAATTTTAGCCTCAAAGAGTCTGGTGTTTCTGAGGTTGTGCAGAATCGCCTCGGTAGCTCCAAAGACTCTCCTCTCTGACACATGAAGCTGGTTCTGGTGTAGAGCATCCCGAATGGCTGGAATAAAACGAACGGTCTACAGTCTCTTTACCACTTCATCATAGTTTCGATCCAGATAGTATTCACCGGTAGGGAATAAACACTCGTGTTGCATCTGACTGGGGTGATCGACTTGACACCCGTTACATGTTTCCTTTCTGTAAAGGTATACGACTCTATCCAACAGATGAACTACAACCGCTTTTACCGTATTCAGGAATGCGGATGTCCTAGCACGTTCTGTAACATCACGCTCGGGAGCACAAGGAAAGCATGGCGAATCAATGCCTACTGCTGTTGATTCCTCTGGAGAGTCGTTGAGTAGATGGAGGTTGAGGCATATCCAGCCACCCCGTGATATCAATACCAGCCATAGCGCTGTCCAGATCTGGTGTCCAAGTTGTAGGTGAGGATGGAGGTCCTCCAGACGTTTGCTCCTGGCTGCAGATCGTGGGGAGAGACTTGGTTTTTCTCAGATCCATGGTTGCTGCTCTCTAAAATGTCCTTGAAGGGTTCTCATTTTTAAATGATCTGGTGAGGAAAGGTGGGGCTTGTTATGTTGAGTGGTAGGCGGAGCCCATTGGAGAAAAGTCAGAAGGCTTGTTTGAGACACATTGCGGCACATTGCGGCTCGCCGATCACAGCCGGGGGAGGTGTCAAAAAGCTCGCCTGAAGTCGGACAGCTCCGAGTCGGCTTCTTCTTCTTCGCATTCTTCTTCTTCTTCTCTTGGTTTTTTTGGCGGATTGCAAACAACTTTAAGGTGCATACCGCCACCTCCGGAGTCGGCTTGACTCGGTTTGCATTTATAAAGAATGCACACATGTGTTTAATCATTAATGTCAGATATGTACTAAGTAAATACATTTGTTCCTGCTCAAGATTAGATTCAACTTTATTGTTATTGCACAGATTACAGGTACTGAGACAACGAAATGCAGTTTAGCTTCTAACCAGGTGCAACAAGCAGTAAAGTGAAAAGTAATGTACACCATCTACAGAATAAAATATAGAATGAATTGAATGATGAATAAACAGTGAGGGGTATAAATACACTAGATATCAGCCTGTGAGCAGTATGAACAGTGTGTATGAATATGCTAAGATATATAAAGTATGAAAACGGTAAGCAGTATAGTATAAAATATATAGATATTAATTTCATGATGATAAACATTGTGGAACAATGATGAAAAATGGGAATGGATGTGGCGACGTAAAACTGACACAAAACAACAACACACTTTTGCCAGCCAATTGGAGAGTTTCATCAGCAGCACGTGGTAAAAACCACCAATGAGTGCTCAGCTCGAGATACCAGCGAGCCGTTTCCCATCAAGCATTTTGCTTCCGCAGCTCGTGGAGAGCAACTGCGCCAACTCGCCTCGCCTCGCTCTCAAGGCTGCGGGCGTCTTTGTCCCGCGAGATTTCAAAGTCTCATGTGGGCGAGCCTCCAGAGCAAGTCGGACAAAATGACTAACCATCATGCAACGCACTAGCAAGACGTTGATCGCAACTGCGCAGGTCTGCGCAGGTCTTGCTTGTCTCAAACAAGCCTAGAGTCTTTTGCAGTCAAACTAGGTAGCTTTTAAAACTCAGTGATGCATAATACAGAAAACTCCTTCATTTTACTTGAGGGCTTCAACATGTATTTTGTACTTAGAAGGATACTTCATTAAAAGCTTCTAAATAATTACAATCTAGGGCTGTTATATAATAGAAAAAACAACAGATGCATAGAGGTTCTTTAACACACATCAAGCAGCATTAACTAACTACATGATATTATAACATAAAAAAATAAAAGCTGTAGGCGTCTGAACCCGGCATACAAACTGCATTCGTTTCTTGATTGGAGCACCCAACAGATGGCTGTAAGTTGTAACCGGTGTCTCGCTGATTAAACTCATATCAAGACGTCTCTTGGCCATTTTCTCTCGACTTGAAAAATATTGAAGAGTGACCAAAAGACGCTGGCTATTTATTTAACCAACCTCTAACGGGAGAGGGGTGAGGGGTGAGGAAAGTGTGTGTGTGTGTGTGTGTTCCCCCTCCCCTCGGCCACCATATGCTCTCTCCCCTCATGTCCTGACTTGTCTCGGAATGTTCGCAAAAACAGAGAGGCTGACTTTTTTTAAATATATGGTTTTTTTAGATGCTTTACTTTGATTAATTTCATGTTATTTGCAAGTATTTGTAAGTTACATTCAATACTGTATACAGGATTAGGGGCACAGGAAGTGGTTAGGAGGCGGGACATATGCATACTAATTGATTGAAACAACGGCATTTTTTTTTTCTCATTTTTTTTTTTTTATTTAATTTTGTAAACCGGAAGTGGGGGCGGGACATCCGCCGGAAGTGGGGGCGGGACACCCGGTCAAACGGGGCGGGGCGGCCTGTCACATTCCATGCATACTAATGTGATGAAAGTGGCATTTGTATAACTACTGAAGTGCCATCTCATGGTTAAATCCTGTAATTGAACAAATGGGGAAATTGGGCAACGCCCTCTAGCAATTTGGCAACACCCCCAGCCACTGGCATCTGCTGGGCTTTTGACTGAGACACACCCATGTGAGTCTGATCTGGAGTGCTACATCTGTAACTCAAATGATTTCTGTAGAACTCGCCTGAAATTCTTAAATAATTTAGGAGAAAAAAAACAATTCCAAGAAATGTACGTCTAAGGTTGCACTTTTTACAAAATAGCATCTCAGAGTGATATAGACTGGAACATGTAGACCAGTGTTGAGTTTCTCCTGAAGCACCTCACTGCTTTTTGGTATTTTTTATGCAGCCAGATCATTGCTATATTTCCAAAAGCTTTTGGCAAACAATCACATTTCTTGTTTAACTATTTTAAGCAGAAAAGCCTGAGGATGGAACAGCACTCTGTAGTCTGTAGCACAGAGAGGCTTTACATCTTAACTGAGATGCTCTCTCCAAAGTTTCTCCTCTATTGTACTTGATCTTCATTGGTGAGATCAGCTCAAAGGAAAGTGTGAAGGGTGTGTGTCCATACTGTAATGACCCTACATCTTTGAGGACACAAGATAGGTGCCAGTAATAGTGTGCATTCAACACATGCAATGTGTGACACATGTAGTTACACACTGATGAGTTCCCCATTTGTTTTGCTCAAAAATATTTTATGACTTGCCACCGGCCAATGGTGGCCCTGAAGCAGTCGCGAGCCGTCAGGTTTATTAAAAAAAATAATATTTGAAAATATAAAAAAAAAAAAAAACGTTTTTTTTTAAATATTTTTAAATATATTTTGCTGTTATTAAATGTTTCATTAGTTTTACCAAAATAACTTGATTTAATTGTATTTAAAATAATATTTCCAAAGAAATAAATCCTTCAAATCTGCCTGTTCAGTTTCTGTTGGAATGTGAAGGATTAAAAGCCGTCTCTGCGAGTTATGTGAAGACGGGAGGGCTTGTTGGTCCCTCTCTACATTCACAGAGGGCCAGCTATAGTAACTCAACGAGAGAGTAATGTCAAATGACAGTACAATTGACCAATCATATCTTCCCTCTAAATGGGCGGGCTTTATTTTCGCGGACTTTATGACAAGTTCCGCCCGCTGTGAGGTCTATGCAAGTGGTGCAGTGACGCGTCCTAAAACCCGGAAGTAAGCTTCGCTCGGATTCCCTCGACAGAAAGCAATGGGATTTCTCCATAGGATTTTGGAAAATAGCTTGAAATAAGGTCTGTGGAAAACGAACCTGTTAGATAAATGCACGTTTTGTTCAGCCGGAGAATATCCACATGTCTACCCTACTTTTATTATTTTCGAATCATAAATCTAATCGATTAGCATAAGTTCGTTCATGATGGCTCACTTCAGTGATAGTGATGACATCTTTGCGAAATTATTAACCGAGTCATTTTCAAGATTGAGTTACAATGATAAACTGGAGTGGCAAAGGATCAGCTGAATGACCCGCAAGTGCTTCATCCAAAAGGACAGGAGGATGGACTTTGTGTTTAAGTGATTTGATCATCAAAGGTAGGCCTAAGTCATTTTCAATGCGGGCCGCTGTGCCCAGGGCCGTATCCAGGATTTCCTAAATACCAAGGTCCAAACATGTTAGGGGGGTTCGGGGGCTACCCCCGAGATTTTTGGGATTTTCATGATCTAGTTAGGTGCTTTTTAAGTCCTGTGGGGGGTCACACATTGGATAATATATTGATTTCAAACCATGTCAGTGGATGCAGCATGAATTATTTTTGAAAGTTTAATACATGAATCAGTTGATTGTTACTATTAATGATCTGGACATGCAGAAGGACCTGCACCCTCTCTTCCATCTTCTTTAGTCTCTCTGTCTTCTTCCTGTTCATTACTCTTTCTGTCTATACTCTTTCTCTTTGTTCAACCTCTCCCTCGTTGTTCACTTTTTACTCCTCCTCAGTTGTCGCTCCTGCCAGTGAATTAAAAGCAATTCAGCCATTTAGTTCATTTCACTTGTTTGTTTGCATTTTTTTTTTTATTTAAATCTGTTTTGTTTGATTCTCAAAAGAGAACAAAGATGTATGCAAATGGTGTTTTATTATGAAATCATAACTGCAATAGATGTATGTTGTTTTAAAAGTATGCCTATTGTACATGAAGACTATTGTTAGATAAATAGATAGATAGATGGGGTTATTAAGCCTACATTCTTCTGTCCGACTGTACCTGCAGTTCCTCCCTGACTTCCATCACTTTCTCTTTCTCTCTCTCTCTCTCTGCCTGTCCTGTCTCTTCCTTACCAACGCTGAGCTTCGACTGACGTAGTCTTTTCATTACATCTGAGTCAGTGGTAAAAAGAAAACAATACAATGTTATATCTCCAATGTTTTACTCAAATTGAAATGAAAGAAAACCATTACAACGTTTGTTAAAAGGTAATCCTTCTGACATTGGATGAATGTAATTAACTTTAGCTCTCTAGCTAGTTTATTCACGCAATTTAAACCAAAGTATCCTATAGCTGCAATATAAGTTAGTGTGCATGTTGTCAGATGTCCACTGACTAACGTAGAGCGTTCACACAGGATCTGCTGGTCATAAGATGTCCTGATGAACAGAAACACAAGCAGCCCGCTGGACTCAGATCTCTAAATACCTCATCACTCCTCCGCCGCTCCGGTTCAAGTCCGGGGTTGCGTTCGGATAGTTTAAAAATCAGCTCCTAACGTCTAACCCTATCTCCTATTCCTCGACCTCTGAGTGAAACGTCACGGGGTTAAGCGATAGTGGATAGGAGAATTCAAAAGGACTTAGGAGAAGAGACTGCAGTACTTTAGAGAATTCGACTGCACTTTCACTATCCGACGTGTTTATGATGCACCAGCGGACGTCATTTTGTGCGTCTGCTGCTGTGGGGAAACTATGGAAACTACAGTTTTCTATACAGCGGACTACAACATGGATGTATAATAAGAACGAGGGACTCATCTAGAGACTCTGCACCGTGCTCTGATGCTGGTGCTTTATGCTTTATGAACGTGGACAACAGAGAAACATATTCTTCATGACCAAAGTTGGAATTGAAATAAAAAATGAAAGTGAAACATATGCTCGTCACCCTCTCCCTCCGGTCCACATTAGTCTTTAACATCTATCACTGTGTATATCACCATTCAAACATCTTTTAAAAGTTGAACAAACCCCACACAGCTCAGTGAAGACTGTGAAATGTTGACTTTATTTGATAATTTCAGTAAAAACTAACGTTCATATTTCTCTTTTTGATTATAATACTGATGAACGTTCAGAAGAAAGCACTTTGGCAACTTACCACATACGTTTTAAAATGCTTAATAAGCACCGTAACTTTCTTGATATAATTTCTCCGTCATAATCGTTTGTTTCCGTGAACAGCCGACTGTTGTGTGACGTCAAATGCTGCGGCTGCAAGGCATTGTGGGGCAGCATTTTCTCCTCTCCTTTCGGTTAGGGAGGTCCAGTGGTTCCTAAGCTAAAGGAGGTTATAAAGGAAGTTTGAAACCTCCTTTCCTATCATCTAGAGAATTCGAACGGCACTTATCATGGCTGCCACTGAGGGACTTCCAGGTAATTTCACTCGGTTAGGAAGGTTCCTAAGCTAAATTGACTATTCGACTGCAGCCCGGGCTGCGGTGGTTTGTTGATACATGTCGTCTTCTTTTGTTTGCTTTAATCGAGGCTACGTAGTTATGCAGCGCCCCCATCGGCAGTAAATGGAAGTACTACAAAGAATCCCGTTTAGTGCAATTATTTCACAAGTTTTGTAAACACAGCTCGAAAAATTTTACCGAGGTCCGGACCTCGGTGACCTCAATGGTAGATACGGCCATGGCCGTGCCGACTTAATTCATTTGTAATTGTTACTTGGCTGTGGGTGCCCTGTCATGATAGGTGTTAAAATAATGGTGTTGTTTTGTGTGGTAGAGGGTCGCTGTCATTGATGCATGTTGCACCCCGGGCCGCAGTTTTGATATTCCGCTGAAGTATACGCTGTGACGTAATATCTCTTCTTTTTTTTCTCGAGGGAAGGGGGGTCAGAGGGCCTAGTTATACAAGTGACGGCTCGCCACTGCCCTGAAGAGGTTGTTTTAATTAACAGAAAATACTTGGTTTAATGTGTTAATTCCAATTCATGCTGGAGCTCTTTAAACACCATGATATTTGTTAGGCGGCGATATGTTTGCCACTATTATTGTATTTACTTAATAATTATACCTTATATACTGTATATGTATATTTTAGTCAAATACAGTACTTTTCTCACTTTAGTTCCGGTATAGTTCCGAAATGTTGCGTTCACACCAAAATAATCCGGACCAAATATGTGTTGATGAGAACCTTTTAACCCCCTTTTCCATCCCTGCTAGAGAGGGACTTTCGTGGGAGAAAAAGGTTACTATTTCTGATTGGCTGGGCGGATTGCAAAACCACGCCCCCCCAAATCTCCCAACAAGTGTTGTGAAGCAGCCATTTTATTATCCTCGCATTAGCATTATTAGCAGTGCACAAATGCAGAGAGACTGATTTATGGCAACACAAAAGAAAACATGGGAACGGTGGAGATGAGGAGGTGTCGGCGTTCTGGCGATTACAGTACTCGGAAGGCTTCAGTAGAAGCTGCTGGGAGTCCCAGCAGCTTCTACTGAAGCCAGTCCCCAACTCCGGGGACTTCCGGCCGGGGACTACGGGTGGCAGTATACACCGTGAAGTTGTTTGCGGCCTGCCATTAAACCCAAAGCAGAAGAAGTGACATCAGCGGCTTCATTTGCCTAATCCTCCCCCAGGGACTTATTCCGGTGTGAACGCGATCTGTACTTAGTTCATGAGAACTAAAGAGTTCTCATGAACTAAGTTCTGATGAACCTTTGTGGGAAAAGTACTGCGGTGTGAAAGCGCCTATTGTGGAGAATCTTTAACCAGTTAAGCACCGTGCCTGTTTTTCAGGCCTCAGGCTCGAAAATAACATTCCCAGAACAATTGACTATATCTTTACTTCTAAAAGGGGTAAATTAATCATCTTTTTTCTCAAAGCAATGATAAACCTGTGAGTTGGATATAGAAAAGTCAGGATCAGAATATCATTTGTTTTACTTTAAAGTAAATTCAGATTGAACATAGTAAAACATTTTTAATTATAGTGTCCGTCCAAAAGAAAACCATTACTTATAGTGAAAACCACCCTTGAATAGTATACTTGGATAGTAGACTAAAAGTTTTAGGAATCCAAACTATAACATATAAGTACTAGTGATGGCAAAATGAAGCTTTGAATGAAGCATCGAACCACTTGGACAATTGTGTCGGAAATAGGTTCATTTCTCGAAGCTTCAGTTACAGCGACTATCCTGGCGAAGTGCAAGGCTGCAGTGGGTTTAATGTATCTTTGCCTTGAAACATATTCGATGCACACACACACACTAAGACTGAATATCATGTTCTATTTGCAATTAAAGATTGATAATTGTGTGTATTGGGTTATTGAGAAGAGATTAGAGAGTGCTGGAAAAATGTGTGAGCGGAGAGGGCCTTTTATCAGTTAAGTATTAAAGTTGAAAAGCAATGATTAAAAGTTCATCCATTCCGGGCTTTGAACCAGCTGCGCGGAGGACATCGCCGCATTCGGGCCGCGGACTCTATCCACTGGGCTATCTATCCTTAAAACTATTGAACTGTTTTTATATTACTCATAATTGTCTTTTTGTTCACAACTTCTCCACATTTTGAAGTGTTTCCTGTGCCAGAACGATCTATCTTTCTTCCTGGCTTGCTCTATAATGATACAATTCAAATGCAATACCAACAACAACTCAACAGCAACAACGCAAACTACGACAACAACCCACACATTGCACATTGTTTAGAGCGGTTTATAAAGTGTTGAAGCGCTCAAATTCGAAACTGTTTCAACCTGTCACCTGTCAGAATAGAGACGAGGCAGTGCATTGAATCGCATGATTGGACCGCGAACCAGTTAAGTCAGGGATGGCAAACATACGGCCCGCGGGCCGGATCCGGCCCGGGAGGCATTCCAGCTTGGCCCACGGAGCTGAAGGACTTTGCTAAGTAGGCTATGAGAGGAGGGAAAAAACTGCTATTTTGAATCCTTCCAGTAGTGGGCGCACTACCACACCGGTACCAGTGAGAGCGCAGCCAGACTGTAAAACAAGTGATGAGTAAAGAGTAGTGATTGCAGTCAATAACCTCTGACACCCTCATCCCAAAATGTCTCTGTCAAAAAAGAGAAAGTGGACACGGAGTGCCGAGTTTTCCAAGAAAAATGGACCGCATCCTATTTTTTTACAGAGGTAAATGGAAAACCTATATGCTTGGTGTGTTCGCAGCAAGTTGCTGTGCCCAAAGAATATAATATTCGCCGCCATTATGAGACTCACCACGGAGAGAAATACGACTGCTTGCAAGGACAACGGAGAAAAGAAATATAAATGACCTGCTATCAGGTCTAAAGAAACAACAGGCCGTTTTTACCCGGAGCCGAGATATAAGTGACGCAGCCGTGAAAGCCAGCTATCTCATCGCTAACGAAATAGCATCAGCCTCAAAGCCATACTCTGAGGGTGAGTTTGTGAAAACATGCATGCTGAAGGCTGCATAAATCGTGTGTCCTGAGAAGCGACAGGCTTTTGCCAACATTAGTCTAACGAGGAATACAGTGAAGGATAGAATTGCCGATCTTTCAGCAGATTTGGATAGCCAGAAAAAAACAAAAGTCAAGTCATTCGTAGCATTTTCAGTTGCAATCGATGAGAGCACTGACATTACAGATGTTGCTCAACTGACCATATTCATTCGTGGTGTTGATGAGACTTTGACGGTCACCAAAGAGTTCCGTGAGTTGGTTCCTATGACAGACACACCTAAAGCGGATGACATTTTTAGCGCTCTCGTTGAAGCACTGGACAGGGTCGGAGTGGACTGGACCCGTGCTGTCAGTCTGGCTACAGACGGCGCACCATCAATGATCGGGAAAAAAGCAGGTGTTGCCACGAAATTCAGGGAGAAAGTACAAGCAGCAAATCGTTTTTGGACATTCCACTGTATTTTGCATCAGGAGGCATTGTGTTGCAAGTCGTTAAAAATGGATCACGTCATGAAAGTGGTTGTCCAAACTGTTAATTTCATCCGAGCCAGAGGGCTGAATCACCGTCAGTTCGACAGCCTCCTCAGTGATAAAGACATCACCTGTAGCCTACCATATCACACTGAAGTAAGGTGGTTGAGCCGAGGTGCCGTGCTGAAGCGTTTTTCTGATCTACGCCAGGAAATTGGACAGTTCATGGAGAAAAAGGGTAAGCCGGTGCATGAATTAAAAAAAAAACAGAATGGCTGCAGGACCTTGCATTTATGGTGGATATTTCAGAGCAGTTGAATAATCTGAACATAACGATGCAAGGTCGCAAAAAAGTTGTCACAGAATATTATGACCGCATACGCGCATTTAAGTTGAAGCTGGCTTTGTGGGAGACACAGCTGTCAAGTGGTGACCCTGATCATTTCCCTCATCTAAGAAATGTGCATATGACCGGAGTTACTGCTGACATGAGACGGTACAAAGACAAAATTACGGAATTGCTGCGGGAGTTTGAGCGGCGGTTTCAGGTCTTTGGTGAGCTTGAGACAGAGTTTGCAGTTATTCGCTCGCCATTTGCAGTTAAGGCTGCGGATCTGCCCGTCGACATACAACTTGAGATAATCGACTTACAATGTGATCAGGATTTAAAGGACAAATTTGCCTCATCGGACTTGGGCACATGTTATCGGTATCTTTTGCCAGGATACCCCAAATTGACAGCCCTGGCAGCAAAAGTTTTGAGCATGTTTGGGACCACCTACCTTTGTGAACAGGTTTTCTCTGTCATGAACATTACTAAAACAAAGCTGCGTTCAAGACTCACACACAAGTGCCTGAATGAAATAATTAAATTGGCTGCTAGTCAGGATGTTAAGCCTGATATTGATGCCCTTGTGAGGGCTAAAATATGTCAAGTTTCAGGAGCAAATTAATCAGTGACGTAAAAATAAGAACCTACTGAAATATTTGAAAATGTTATATTATTCTGTCATAGAACATTGTGTATTATAATGTCAATCAGCATTCAGCAGCTGCATTAGGCAAACAATAGTTTGATTTGATGTGACACTGTGGCTGCACTGCCCCAACTTCTTTTTAAAATATAGAAATGTTATATCTTCAAGGCAAGGGAGGTAACTCAAACTCCTCACTTAATAGCTCCCACGTTTTTATTTGTATTTTGTGGTGAGTCAGTTCAGGTAGAAACTGTGATCCGTTGTAAAGAACATGTGTGTAGCACTTGAAATTGCACTTGTTTGTCTTAATAAATGTCAGTTTGTTCATAAAGTTTGCGTCTCATTACATGTGGACATTTTCCGAATGTACTTGGAGCCTACTTATTTGCACTTAAACAGAAATATTGTCGTTATGTAGGGCCTGTGGGTATTATGCTATGATTTTACTAGTCCGGCCCACTTTAGATCAAAGTGGGCAGTATGTGGCCCGTTAACTGAAATGAGTTTGCCACCCCTGAGTTAAGTGATTAATTCAGGAAATTAAGCAGTTGCTGGTTCGGACGTCACAGTGTCACGTGATTTGAAGCAAGCTTCAAATCACTGCTTCTATTGAATAGGAAGTCCAGGGTTGAAGCTCCGTTCGAAGCTTCAGTGTCAAACTGCCATCACTAATAAGTACCCTGTATCAAGATTGATGCAAAATTAAGTGACATTTGACCTTTTTAGAGAGATTTAGAAGAAAAAAAAACACATCTGGGGTCATTTGGGTGCATTTTCCATCTCTGGCCCCCCTTGGTTGATTTTGATGCTTGACACCTCTTTTGAACCGTTAGAGCAAATAGAATCGAGGGGAAGTTCCTAAAATCCATCTAAACATTACCCATTGGTGAATGAGTGATGCGTAGCCAGAATGCCCAATACCGGAAGCTGTCATACACTCTAGTACAGGGGTAGCCAACACGGTGCCCGCGGGCACTCAGTCGCCCGCAGGAGCAACGTGAGGCGCCTGCCGGGCACGTTCTACAAATAGCTCGCCAAGAAAATCCAAAATGTATAAAATACACAAAACAAAAAAGGTTAATGTAATTAAAATAATCTACCCCATGAATAAACGAAACCTAAATCATAGCAAACTCTATATACTTACTACACAACTCTATATCTATCTGCCACCCCTCCTCCCCCCACCCCCACAATGAATATCGACCAATCACGTTCTTGCTTGATTTGCAGGACCAGCGTTGCAGTCGGGAAGAAAATAAATGTGGCACCTCCCTGCTGATTTTCCTTCTGGCAGAATCTACACATCAGCCCCATTGAACAGCCTATCATGCCATCCTATACAACACATGAGGGCCAGAGTTTCACTTTTTTAGTTGTATGTTGTAACTTGCATATATATTTATTCCACTTGACGCACACACACGCATGGCGTAATCTCCAGGGGGGACCCTGCGAAACGTAACCATGGTTGACCATGGTCACCATGGTATTCCATTGCCAACCATGGTAATACCATGGTTGACCACAAAATACCATGATGGTCACAGTACCATGGGGAAGAAACCATGGTCTACCATGGTCAACCATGGTCAGCCTACCATGGTCACAGTCCTCCGGAAACCATGGTCCACCATGGTCAACCATGGTCAGCCTGCCATGGTCACAGTACCATAGGGAAGAAACCATGGTCTACCATGGTCAACCATGGTCAGCCTACCATGGTCACAATGTCATCTCCAGAAACCATGGTCAGCCATTTGAATATTTGAACCATGGTCTCAAGAAACCATGGTCTCCAGAAACCATGGTCGACAATCATTCTAATGAGGCTCATGCAGGCACCGTCACCTGATGAATGTATATAAAATAGTCTTTACATTTTCACCAACTGTTTAATGAGCATGTAATGAGTGTGTGTGCAACTATAGAGTGACAGTGTACTGTAGATGAAATTAAGTGCAATTAACATGATCTATACAAATATTTTAAAATTAAATGCTTGAAACTATTGAAAAGCTTGTATTCATTTATATTATTTCCAGTCTGGTGGACCATGGTTTATGTCCATGGTACTGGTGGACCATGGTTTATGACCATGGTAGACCATGGTTTATGACCATGTTAGACCATGGTAGACCATGGTTTATGTCCATGGTAGACCATGGTTTATGACCATGGTAGACCATGGTAGACCATGGTTTATTGTGACCATGGTAGACCATGGTTTATATCAGTGCTCTACCATGGTTGACTGTGGTGCCATATCCCAACCATGGTCTACCATGGTCTACAATGGTTCATTATGTCCCCAGCACTTTTCGAAATCCCATTTGTGTCCCCCCCTTTACAAATATGTTTATTATTTTTCTCATATTACTCGCATAAAATGACATCAAAATGCATTTTAATGGCCAAATGAACCTTCAAATAGGCATTTCCACCGAGAATAACACGAAGGTCGGCTGTGTTGTTGATCACGTGGTCTATGAGACGCCCTGCCCGTAGAAGCCTGACGGTCAAGGGGTCCGCTGTACGTAATAGAGTGACGGGAGGGGCCCTGACCGGAGAGAGAGAGAGAGAGAGAGAGAGAGAGAGAGAGAGAGAGAGAGAGAGAGAGAGAGAGAGAGAGAGAGAGAGAGAGAGAGAGAGAGAGAGAGAGAGAGAGAGAGAGAGAGAGAGAGAGAGAGAGAGAGAGAGAGAGAGAGAGAGAGAGAGAGAGAGAGAGAGAGATTTGATTTTGAAAACACTTTTATTTAGAATTTCAACAAACTAAATGTCCGCTTATTTACATTGAGAGAGAAATTCCATTGTTTTCCTTACACAAAGACAGAGTTAAAGTGAGCTCCTCCCCCACCACAGAGCAAACAGCTGTAGTGAAACACCACCGGGTTAAGAACTCTTCCATGCTTCTCATCAGACAGTGAAACCTAAAATCTACGCTCACTCGTGCCTTTACCAAAGATAAAAACATGTGATTGAGCTGCTGACCGGCTGTACTGTTTATTTTGTTTTTCCTGCTTTGTTGATCGATATGTTTGCCTGCCCCACAATAAAATTCAACAGTTCCCACTTCCCTGCATTCTGCTTCTTGTAGCCAGCACCACAAATAAAAGCAGTCTCTGTAAAAACCTCCCCACAGTCTAAAACACAGTTTTTAAAACATTAAAAAGAGGCTTCAGTCTGTGACAGTCCAGGTAGCAGTGAGTGATTGTCTCTCTGTGAGTGCAGAACGGACACTCGGAGGACACGGTGGGGTTTATCTTCGACACAAAGGCGTTAACGCCCAGGGCCCCGTGGAGGATCCTCCACTGCAGGTCTCCTGACCGCTTGTTCAGTGGAGGTTTGTAGAAGAGCCTCCACACTGGTTCACAGGCCCCCGGGCCGTTAAGCCTCTGTTTCCACACCGTGTCTCTCCTCTCGCTTAGCTTCTGCTTGTTCAGGGCCAGAGTGCAGAGTCTATAAAAACCTTTCCCATTCAGCATGTGGAAGTCCGCATGGAGTCTGTATTTGAGTCCATCCTGGTCTGCTAAAATCCCAATGTCCGGAAAAGGGTCCCCTTCGTCAGGGGTTTCCTTTCTGTTGGAATACTCCCGCAGCATCTCCATCTCATCGTCAGATAGCCTTTGAACCCACTCGTTCAGGATGGTTCTGGTGTGGCGGGCCGACTTCAGGCCGAGCAGAGAGGCCACGGCCTCGGTGTTGTGGAGTCCAGGACCTGCAGCATCCACGATGTTCCTCAGCTTCACGACCCCAACGGACTGAAGCCTCTCAGTGAGTGCAGGTCTGCTGCCGTCCTGGACGTCCAGCCGGGCCCCCCACACCAGAGGCTCTTCCAGGAGCCAGAACAGAGATGCTGCGGGACCCACTCTGGCCCATTTAAAAAGTGTCCATACTTTAAAAAGTCCTTTGTAAAACGGAGGCAAAACACACACACGAGTAAAATCACAGTTTGTTAAAAACAATGACGCATCCAAACCCAGGCCTGCTACCCCCCTTAAAATGGTGCTGGCTACCGGCCCCCAGACGACATCATCGTTTCCTGTCAGGTATCTTTGTAAAAACTGGAGTTTAAAAGCAGCTGCTCGACTCTCCAGGTGCACCAACCCTTGCCCCCCTTCTTCCTTTGGCAGGTACAGCGTGCACTGAGGAACCCAGTGCAACTTGTCCCAAAAGAAATTTAAAATAATGCCTTGCAGCTTTTTTAAAAGACCAGCAGGGGGCTCCACACACTTGAGCTTATGCCAGAGGCTGGATGCTACCAGGTTGTTGATGACTAGCACCCTGCCTCTGTAGGACATGTGGGGAAGCAACCAGCGCCACTTGTTGAGCTTCCCCTCCACCTTTTCTAAAACCCCTTCCCAGTTTTTCTCCAGTGTGACCTCATCTCCAAGATGGACCCCCAGATACCTTAGACCCCCCCTCTTCCATGTCAACCCACCTGGGAGTTGAGGGAGGCCACCAGTCCACTCCCCCACTGCTAGGGCCTCACTCTTAGCCCAGTTGACCTTTGCAGAGGAGATCTTTTGGAAAGTATCCACCACCTGCCCTAGCTTTAAAACATCCTGTTGATTTTTTATAAAAACAATGATGTCGTCTGCATAGGCCGATAAAATAAAACGTGTATTAAAACCAGGTAAAACCAGACCCTCGTTAAAAGAGCGGATATTGTGTAGCATGGGTTCTATTGCCAGTGTGTACAACATGCCTGACATCGAGCAGCCTTGTCTTATCCCCCTGGTCACATTAAAGGGTCTAGACAGACCGCCATTTATCTTAAGCACACTCTCAATGTTCACATACATCACCTTTATCTTGGCGATAAAGCCCGGGCTGAGGCCGAACCTCTCCAGCACCTTCCACAGGTAACGGTGCTCAACCCGGTCGAAAGCCTTTTCCTGGTCTAATGAAACCAGACCAGTGTCGAAACCCAAAGAACCAGAGACTTCCAAAATATCACGAATTAGTGACACATTGTCAACAATTGACCTGCTGGGCACACAGTATGTCTGGGTCCGGTCTACCACCTGGTCCATCACCTTCCTCAGCCTGGAGGACAGGGCCCTGGACAGCAGCTTGTAGTCGGTGCACAGCAGAGAGACAGGCCTCCAGTTCTTTATTTCCTGTAGGTCACCTTTTTTCGGAAGGAGTGTTAAAACGGCTCTTCTGCAGCTCAGAGGGAGGAAAGAGTCATTAAAACTTTCATTAAAAAGGTCCATTAGATCCTCTTTTAAAAAGTCCCAAAATGTCTTGTAGAACTCTGGGGGGAGGCCATCTATTCCAGGGGCCTTCCCCCCCTGCATGCTCTGAGTGCTGCACACAGTTCCTCCTCAGTCAGGGGCAGTCCAGCTCTTTGTTCGTCTCCTCAGACACTGTTGGTTGGCCCCTGCAGAACAGATTAAAACCTCCATCGTCTTCACTGTACTCACTGGTGAAGAGGTCGCAGTAGAAGTCCACCGCTCTCTGCCGGATCTGGCTGTTCTCCGTCAGCTGCTGTCCTCCTGCTGACCTCAGAGTGTGGATCAGCCTGCCCTGCCCGTTCTTCTTCTCCAGACTGAAGAAGTACTTTGTGGGCGAATCCATCATGGAAGCGCTCTGGAATCGGGACCGGACCAGCGCCCCCTGTGCTCTAGAACCCAGCAGGTCTGCCAAAATGGCTTTTTTAGATTTGAGGTCTTCAATACAACCTGGATTTCCTGTGGACTCTGCAAAGCTCTGCAGTTCCACTATTTCCATCTCCAGATCTCTCATAGACTTGGTGATGTCACGAGAAACATTGAGAGTGTACTGAAGACAAAGCTGCTTGATGTCGGCTTTCCCACAATCCCACCATTGCTTCAAAGAGTTAAAATCCCCCTTCCTTTCTCTAAAACCTTTCCAAAAATAAATAAAAACCTCTCTAAAATGTGTGTCTAAAAGCAGAGCAGTGTTAAAATGCCAATACACAGACTTGCTTTTTATGTTGGCAATAAAAACATCACACATCACAATGGAGTGGTCAGAGAACCCAACAGGCAATATAGCACACTTTCTAACAACATTAAAATGGTGCTTAAAACAATACAACCTGTCCAGCCGGGCCATTGATAAAAGGTTCTCCCTCGTGTGGACCCATGTGTACTGTCTGTGATGTGTGTGATGCTCTCTCCAGATGTCTGAAAGACTATGTGTTGCTATTAACTGTGTCATGGCTCTTTTGGATGCAGCATGAGGTTCCCTATGGTTCCTATCTAGCTCGTCATCCTGTGTGCAGTTAAAATCTCCCCCTAAAAATAAAAACTCTTCTGGTTCACACTCACTTAAAACAGCGCTGAGCTCGTTTAAAAACTGAACTCTGGCAGGACCTGAGTTAGGAGCGTACACGTTGATAAAAACCAGATTAAAAGCTCATAGTTGGCTCTCACCACCAGCATTCTGCCCTTTACTATTTCTTCCACTGTGTGGGACTTGGGGATAAAGCCTTTAGCAAACAGGACTGCCACTCCTGCACTAGTGCTGCTAAGAGCACTTAAGACCACCTCCCCCTCCCACTCCCTCCTCCAGTCCGTCCCGTTTAAAGTGTCACTGTGCGTTTCTTGTAGCATGCTACATTTACTTTTTTTAATTTTAAAAGCTCATAAATACAAGCCCTCTTCCCCACATCCCTAGCTCCATTGACATTTATAGTGCACACTTTAAAATCACTCATTAAAAAGGATGTGAGGAGAGACACACCACTTAAGAACAACAAGTACGTTAAAACCAGCATCCTAGCTAGCTGTACATATCCTTTTCTTCTTCATTTAAAATCTCTCGCTTTAACTTCCCTTTCAGGACCTTCAAGCGATAAGACTCCTGCTCAGTGAAGAGATGCATCTGAGCGTTCACTGACTGTAGCAACAAGCTCTTGTCAGTAAAAAACTCTTCTACTTTAACTAACCTTTTGCTTTTTGTTTTTTAAGAAAAGCTTTGATTTGCTGCACTTTAAAAAACGGACTTTTAATTTGTGAGATGGTGAGAGGCTGACTTTCCTCATCAGTGTCCTTCTTCCTCCTCATCTTCAACTTCCTCATCCTCCTGCATCAATTCTTCCTCACTTTCTTCCTTTTCTGCCTCCTTCACCTCCTCCACCATTTCCTCCTCTCTCACTGCCACCCTTTTGGCCTGAGAGACTTCCTCTTTCTGTTTCTTTTCTTTGTACAAGCTTGAGCTTCAATGTTCTCTTTGCTTGCAGCGGTTGCAGAGACTTCCACCGTCTCCACTGTTTCTTTCGGGACAACCTTTTTCCCCACATCAACCACAATGTCACTTTTTCCATTATTTTCCTCATCACTCTTTTTTTCCCCAGAGTTTTCCTTGTCCTGCTTAGGGAGCTCTGAAACCCCAGCCTTCTTTGGAGGCTTTGAAGGACTCTCACCTTGCTTTGAGGGACTCTCACCCTGCTTCAGGGGCCCCTCAGTGGGGTTTCCTGCTGCTTCTGTTTCAGCAGGAGTCTCCTTTGGATTTGTGTCCTGTTTCTTATTTCCCCCCCCCTCCTCCTGGTTTTTATTTGTGTCCTGATTTCTATTTTTTTCCTCCGCCTCCTGGTTTTTACTTTTTTCCCCCTCCTCCCCCTGCTTTTTATTTTTTCCCGGACACGCTCTGGCCAAGTGCCCCTCCTCCCCGCATTCGAAGCACTTGACAGGCCCCGAGTTTACAAACATTACATAATTAAAATCATCCAACTTTAGACTTAACACCAGATTAAGTTCCTCGTCTCTCTTATTGAGAATCATGAGGACACTTCTCCTGTGAGACACCACGTGCTTTAGCAGTGGAGATCTGCAGCCCGAGGACAACTTCCTGATGGAGGACACTATCTTGCCGTATTTAGACAGCTCTCTCACCAGAAAGTCATCCCGTATGAACGGCGGGATATTCGAGATCATTACCCTTGTAGCAGGGGTGGTTAGTGGAGACACGGAAATGAAAGTTTCATTCACAACGATCCCGGTCTCCACCACTTTGTTCGCTTTCCCCTCCGTGTCCACAAATATCACCACCCCGCCGTTCATCCGAGCCGCAGACCTGATGCTGCCGTGCCCCACTAAGGCCCCCACAGCCAGGCTGCACTCCTCCACCGAGCACGGTGTCATCGGAGAAATTTTGAACACACCAACAATCAAACGTTTAAACCATACACACAATACACACAACTTACAACATTTAAACAAGAAATATGTTAGTGGAAAACGTAGTGAAAAAGTCAGTAACTCACTCACACCACGCTCCTCCGACCGTTCCTCACACACTCAGAGAGAGAGAGAGAGAGAGAGAGAGAGAGAGAGAGAGAGAGAGAGAGAGAGAGAGAGAGAGAGAGAGAGAGAGAGAGAGAGAGAGAGAGAGAGAGAGAGAGAGAGAGAGAGAGAGAGAGAGAGAGAGAGAGAGAGAGAGAGAGAGAGAGAGAGAGAGAGAGAGAGAGAGAGAGAGAGAGAGAGAGAGAGGAGAGAGATGCCAGCAGCAGGGACCGTGTTGTTAGCATCTGGTTAGCTAGCTGCACTAACGGACAAACGGAGCTGTTTGTTCCGCAACAAGCTGGAGGAGAGTCTCCTGTCAGACTGACAGGACACAGGTGAACTAAAGGACTCTCTGAGTGTTTAGATAGTTAACTTTAGTCTAAGTTATCTCAGTGGGTCTCAAACGGTTTGGTCACAAATTATTCAAAAGATTATTTCCGCGTCACACCTTCATATGATCATTATCGTTTAAAAAAAATAAGAGAATAAAGGAAAAACAGTTATGAAATACTATATGGCAGTAAAACAAGAATACAGTTTGAAAGGGGAGTGATTTGTAAAATATCCATAAAGAAAAAGAACATCTTCTCTATTTTTCAAAATAGCTAAGACCAGGTCATTTTTATCTTTTAAAGACCTAGAAAGGGTTATTAACGCCTTTGTTACCTCGAGACTGGATTACTGCAATGCTCTGTATGTGGGTATGGACCAGGCCTCAATTAGACGCCTCCAGCTAGTTCAGAATGCAGCTGCACGTCTTCTTACTGGCCATAAAAGCGTGACCATATCACCCCAATTCTGGCTTCATTGCACTGGCTTCCAGTTCGGTTCAGAATAGATTTTAAACTCCTTTTATTTGTTTTCAAAGCCCTAAATGGGCTGGCTCCTGCCTATATAGCCGAACTCCTCCATCGCTACACCCCAGGCAGAGCCTTAAGGTCGACTGATCAGCTGCTGTTGATAGTGCCTAAGACCAGGCTTAAAACCCGAGGGCATCGAGCTTTCGCAGCGGCTGGCCCTAGGCTCTGGAATACTTTGCCCCTCCATGTGAGGTCGGCCCAGACCCTGGGGTTTTTAAATCAACACTTAAAACTCACTTTTTCTCTCTGGCTTTTGTTTAATTATTTATTTATTTAGTTATCCACAGAATTGATACTATTTATAATATTATTAAATGTTATTAATATTATTGGGGTTTTATGGGGTTTCAGTTTTTTATGATTAGTAGGTTGGGGGCGGGGAGACCTTAGAGAAGGTTCTGACTGGACTGACTGGTTGCTACGTCTGGTTGCTTGGAGCTGAGTTGGTATAACCCTGAATTAGATTAGAACATTTTAGAAATATGAGGAATAACCTCTTGGTTTTATAAACCGTTTTGTAATTACTTCTTCATCCATTTTTGGATCTCTGCTGGGTTTTCTTTTAAAACCCTAAACCCCCCCTTGGGGTTGGTCCCTCCCCTCTCCCTCTGCGGATCTAAGGTCCGGTAGAGGGGGATGGGGCACAGAGTCGCTTATCCAGGCGGGGGAGTGCATCTGACGAAGAGATAGATTGTTGTGCTCTCTATCTCTGTTTCTTATCCTACATTTTCACCCTGAACTAGAGGGAAAGCGTTCTTGGACGCCTTTTCAGCTCTGTTTCTTACTATATTCTTCCTACTCCGTTTACCTTGAACTATTCTAGGAGAGTGTGTTGACGTTGACTCGTTGGGCCTTTCCTCCTGTACTTGTTTGTTCCCAAGTTTTTTCCTTTAACTGAATCTAGGAGAGGGCATTTAGGCCTCTCTACTTCCTTCTTTTGATTAGTTTAGTTGTTCACCCCCTTTCCCTTGAACTAATTTATACAGGAGAGTGCATTTACGTGCACGTTGTGCCTCTCGGCGTTATACTTTGACTTTCTGTCTCTTTGGAGAGTGCTAGTACGTTGGATACGTTGGGCCTTTTCACTGTTGTCCCTCTTCACTAGTATCCCATGTCCCATCTTCATAATTTGGGTCTTCATAATTTCCACCGTATTCTAGGGGAAGCATGATGGTGCCTTTTAATTTCAATTTCTGGCTTTGTGTTTCTTCACCTCTTACTCGTTTAATATTTAGGAGAGTGCACTTACGTAGTCACGTTGTGCCTCTCTTACTCTGTTTTTGGCTGTTCTTTTCATACCCTTGTTTCTCTGAGAAGAGAATAAATACTATTCTAAAAAGGAGCTGACACATGGTGTCTCTTCACTTGTACACTTGAGGGGTCAGAGTTCATATGGTGAGGGATTCCATGAGCGGTATGCGCCGGCCTGTGCCTTTACCTTGGACTTCTAATAGAACTGCTCGGGTCTTGATAGATTGAGTGGGGAAGTTCATGAGATCTTTCTAGAGGGTTATCAAGAATAACTTTTATCCAATGACCTTTTCCCTCTCTGTCTGTGTCTGTGTATACTCTTGTTCGATTAACCCAGCCAAATCTTCTTTTCTTGTTTTGTATCTATATCTACGCCAGGATCCGGAGTCGAGGCTGATCCTCTTGCTGTAGTCCTGTGTCTTGGATCCTCTATCCCGAGTTCTGGATTAGGTCGTGGACGTTCGGGTCGTGGCTGAACCTGTCTCTGCGGTCCTGCCTTGGGTCTCGCCATGCTGCTTCCCTGATGGCTTCCACAGGATTGTAGCTGTCATCCTCGTGGATTCATCTTCTTATTACAGACACATACATTTCCTAACATTCGGTCTATATGCTGTAAAATGTATTATCTCTTCGATGTACACACGGCATCTATTGCACGTCTGTCCGTCCTGGGAGAGGGATCCCTCCTCTGTTGCTCTCCCTGAGGTTTCTCCCATTTTCTGGCCCTTAAACTGTGGGTTTTTCTCTGGAAGTTTTTCCTTGTACAAAGTGAGGGTCTAAGGATAGAGGGTGTCGTTTTTTCTCATACTGATATTCTGATATATAGTTTGCTTTATGCAGTATATTTCTTGTAATATTGTACAGTAAATTGAAGTAAATCAACTTATACATTAAGATAAGATAAGATGGACCTTTATTAATCCCGTGGGGAAATTCAGTAGTTCAAACAGCAACATGGTGAGAGTGAAAAACAGGACAGCACAGATTCACACAGATTAATAAAATCAAAAATAAGATGAGCGATACAAATAATAATAATGAGAAACTATGAAATAAGAAATGAATAAAACTAAAATGTAATTATCATATCATATATTATAATGTATTGTATTATTAAGTAATATCATACATTAACCCCATTATAGCAGATGCCACATTGAATGGATGAACACATTTATGCATCAATAATTACAACAGACTATTTCTAAATACAAGTTGTAATAATACTTATATGTATTTAATATTAACCCTTTGGAGTCGACCGTCACGCCGGCGTGATCATGACCTGTTCAAGCCGGTGCCGCATAAAAACAACAGTCCGGACAACATTGCCGTGTGTTTCTGTCGAAAAGTACTGGCTTGAAACTATATCCCAGTCTTTGTTTCATGCAAAAAGACCCAGTAAACACGGAGATACGATGATATAAAGTTAATACATTTCAAAAGTATGAAATATGGAAGCACATATTTTAATATCTTCCCCGTATTTGATCATTTTACGAAACGGAAAATACTGGAAACTGTAGATCCTGCTCAACAGGATGTATATGTGTATTTCTGTCGAAAGTACTGGCTTGAAACTATATGCCAGTCTTTGTTTCATGCAAAAATACCCAATAAACACGGACATACGATGATATAAAGTTAATACAGATATATTTCAGAAGTATGAATAATGGAAGCACATATTTTAATATCTTCGTCGTATTTTATCATTTTACGAAACGGAAAATACTGGAAACTGTAGATTCTGCTCAACAGGATGTATTTACCAGGAAGGGGTGAGGTAATCAGGTAAACGGAGTGATACGAAACGAGACGAAAAGAGACGAAGAGGGACGGCAGGAACCGAAGAGAGACGGCGGGAAATGGAGAGAGACGAAGATATACGAAGACAGGCGGCGGGAGACGAAGAGAGACTGCGGGAGACTGCGATTGAAGTAAAGTGACAGACAAACATTGAGAATTTAGATATAGTTAGATAGATTTAGAGTTTTTAAGACTCAACTATGATGAAGAGAACTCTGAATGTGAGTCAAGCTTTAAGCTTGTTTTTTGACATGGAGGAGGAGGAATCTGTGATGTTGCCCTCTGTGTCGTAGTTGACAGAAAACCGCTTTGAAGCGTGGCACAGATAAAGACAGAAAAAACTGATTTTTGTACATAATGTGTATATATATATATATATATATTTGTATTATATTTATAATAACACTTTTGCCTTATCAGAATGAAATCCCATGCTACCTCAATCAAACTTTCACATTATCATAGTCACATCCCATGTATATATTTCCAGCTTTTAAATGGTTTCGTTGTGTATGTTTGTGTTATGAAAAATAAAACCATTTTCAAAATCTGTTTTTACATTTTTTTTGTGATTTTGGGTCCAAAATGTTCATATAGTAGAAGATCACTGCTCTAAACAAAGTCAAAAATCCTACATCCAAACGAAATAAATATAATTAATTATGATGAATACGTTAAGTCTTGTTCATTGTTTTTCACTTTTATTAAATGTTTGATATTTCCGGTGGAAATGGTGGGACTATCGGACATTCAAACTGCAGCATATTTTCACTCTTACACACATATATTCTCATTTTACATACATACATTTTCACTCTTACACACGGATATTCTCCTTTTGCTCTCATGCGAAATCTACTAAAACAAAGTATGTCATGTATATTTAGTTTTCGTTGATGAGACGAGACGGACTAAGGTGTTAATGGTGGACTATCGGACATTCAAAATGCAGCATATTTCCCCCAAGTGTCTGTCAAAATGCATTTTACGTTTCTAACTTGCAATATCATTATTTCTGCTCTCTTCACTCCAGAAGAGCGATCTCCCTGTGTCTCTCTGTGTGCGGGGGATCACAGGAGGGGGGGTGGGGAGAGCTGTGGAATGTGACTCCACACATTCCGATGGCCAATTAGTTTTAAACAAAGGGTCCCCAACATACATAGGACACATGGGGGGTTGGGCTGGTGAACGGTATGGTCTGCAGCACATCACAGAGGCATTTAAAAAGTGAAGACAATACATTCTGGAAATGTTCACATCAGGCACCTTCAAGTTAAACAATACTACTGTACAGTAAACAATTAACACAGTAAATTATGTGGATTAAATCACATTTATTTCGTTAAAAATAAACAAAATGACTCGGTTTGCATTCATAACGAATGCACAAACGTGTTTAATCGTTAATGTCAGATATGTACTAAGTAAATAGCCTACATTAGTGCCTGCTCAAGATTAGATTCAACTTTATTGTTATTGCCACAGATTACAGGTACTGAGACAACAAAATGCAGTTTAGCTTCTAACCAGGTTGCAACAAGCAGTAAAGTGAAAAGTAATGTTCACAATCTACAGAATAAAATATATAATGAATTTAATGATGAATAAACAGTGAGGGGTATGAATACACTAGATATCAGCCTGTGAGCAGTATGAACAGTGTGTTAATCGTTAATGTCAGATATGTACTAAGTAAATAGCCTACATTAATTTCATGATGGATTAAACCACATTTATTTCGTTAAAAATAAACAAAATGATTAAATGTAGGGTGAATTGCCCTAATGTGGAACATTTTTGCATTTCAGACTTCGGGAATATATTGCGACATGCAGCCGATACAATAAATCAAAATCCAGTAACATTCTGAAATCCCCAGGATGTGTCCTAATCAAACCAAAAGAGAACATGCAGATATTAAACTCATAAAAGAAATGGTTAGACATATTAGTACTCTTAGTGCCAAGTTGTCTCAGACAATCTGTTTTCCTAATGTGGGACAGTTCTGTGCAAAATGTGGGACACTGAAAAGTCTATATTAAAAAGCCTCAGTCACCTTCATTCATGTAATAAAAAAATCTCAGGCCAGTAACACTCAAAGCTACAGTAAATGTGCAATACCATGCTATGTTACTATTTATAATGTTATTGTTGTTACAACAGAAGATTGTTTTTATTTAAATTGAAGTTAAATGCATCAATCTGGTGCACTGAGGGCAAAATTAGTAGATTGTGGATACAGCTCTCAACACTCATATGAAACAGAACTGTTCTTACAATGTGTATTGGAAGGTATTAAATTACTATGCATATTTTATTGTGTAAACACACAGCTGATCACCTGAGAGCTGCCGTTTCATTCAGAGCGTTTAAAAAAAACGACGGTTCTGATTTCAACAACTCAATGTGTGATTATTATAGCAGTAATATTATACACTAATAATACAGTAAACTATTAACACTGTACATATTATTGTTTGCCCGTGGGATTAGGGTGATCGGTAGTGAGAGCCGCTGCATTTTCCTCCGGTCGGATGTGATATAAAAACAAAGCGATTATTGTTGTTGTTGTAAACTCACGTGGATTAAATTTAGTGCATTAATTTCAACTCGCGAACATAGATACATTAAATGATCGCGAGGATGACGATTCGAACATCGTTTGTTTGACCCTGGATGCATTTCCTGATCTAAAAACATAGCGATGGTTTTGTACTTACGCCAACGTGAATTAAACATTATTTTGTTAAATAAAAACATGGTGATGTTTAGTAAATGATTACATGTCTCTTACTTAGCACAGAATATGATCCTATCCGTGACATATGGATCTTAACAAATATCTGCAATATCAGATACCTGTAGATCAGCTGTTTATTTCACATGAGTTTCAGTGTGGCAGCTTTTCACGGCTCCCCCTGGTGGATCCATGATCCATTGCAGCTGGTTCGTTATAATTAAATGTATTTATCAAGGGGGCGTTTCAAGTCCTGCGGGGGGTTTTACTTTTCAGCAGGGGCCCACCCCGTGCCGATCACGGACCAGCACGAGTAGGCGTCTGAAACGAAGCGCTACATCTGTAGATCTCTTAATGTTGCTCTCAACTTCAATATTTAAAAAAAAAATCTTCCCGGGGGAGCATGCCCCCGGACCCCCCTAGAGGAGGTGAGGTCCACCCCCCCACTCATAAAAAAATAGCACTTTACCCCTGCCTCTATGCCGTGAGATGATTATCGAGCCATCATTGTAACAGTCGCGGGTGTTTTGTACTGTGTGTTTGCGTGTGGGAGTGCTTTTGTGCGTGCTCTATAGTGCCCGTAATAGTGTTCACTGGAGTCCAGCACCTCAGCACCCCCCACTCAAAATACCTTCCCGCGCCTCTGGACATAGGCATTTCGAGCGATTACCCAAGATCCTCAGCTATGGTTTAAGCTCGCTGATTGGATGTTTTAGCCGCAATGCATGCTGGGATTGGTATTTATATGATATGAAATCCGGAAAACATTTTAAAAGAATAAAATAATACTTAATTCCGAGTGTTCTTGCTTTTCTCTTTGAAAGCCATCACATACATTGCAAAAACTAAGCCTCAAAAAACAAGAAAAATAAATAGTAAAATGAGTAATATTACTTAAAATAAGAAAAAATTATCTGCCAACAGAACAAGAAAATTCACTTGCCAAGACCTTCTTAAAACAAGTAAATATATCTAGCCTAAAAAGATCTACAGATATCTTAAAACCAAAATTAAGTAAATTTGAATTGAAGCAAGGAATATCTTTAAGAATTATAATCTTATTATAAGGAAAATGTGCTTGAATTCAGCATATTCTAAATTATATTTTATGTTAGGCAACATATCTTAAATCCAGTGCAGCTTCACTTTAAACAGGTACATTTGTCTAAATACAAAGATAAGATTTAAGAATTATTTCTTAATATGTAGAAAATCTACTTAAATGCAGCATTAGGTGCTATTAAAGTATTCTTAAAATAAGAATACCAAGAAACCTTCACAAATCTTTAATCCTATCAAGATATAAACTTTGACTGCTTGCATAAAGAAAAATATGAGTCTCAAATGATTTCTTTTAATGTTTTTATTGTTTTCAAACAGCGTAGTAAAGGTCAGTCATCAGATATGTCTTTAGAGAAAAACAGAACATTATTTCACTGTAAAATGCAACGCAAGTGAAATTCTCATGACACTTTTGACTCAGCTAACAATTTTCAATAGGACTATAAGTATGAGGGGCCGCTATGGACATTATTCAGAAATACCATTCACATAAACATGGGAAACACTCTCACACACACAACTGAAACCAACATAATTTACAAACATATGTAAACATCTCTCATATACACATGAAACGCTCTCACACACATGCAATCCAAAGTTATTCACATATACATGTCAAACGCACTCATATACACATGTGATACGCTCTCCCACAGATATGGGATAGTGGTTTTATATGTGTGTGAGAGCGTTTCAGGTGTGTGTGTGTGAGAGCATTCAGGTGTGTGTGTGTGTGAGAGCGTTTCATATGTGTATATGAGAGATTTTTACATATGTTTGTAAATTATGTTGGTTTCAGTTGTGTGTGTGAGTGTTTCACATGTGTATGTGAACAGTATTGCTGAATAATGTCCCTAGCGGCCCTCATATATAAGTGCCCTAATCACTTATGAACTTTTCCAGTCGGCCATAGCCTTTTTGTATGAAGTAGTCATGTCCCGTCGTGAATGGAGTCCAAGAGGTACTTCAGTCTGCACCACAGACAGAAGTGTTGCAATGCACTTAGGATAGGTGAGGTGAAAGGTGTAATAACATGCCATGAGATACATCACGCTTTCATGAATGTCCTTTTTGGGAAGATGAGCACGGGCATGGTCCAATGGCCAGTATACAGTTGGTTCGCAGATGATGACAACAGGGCTGGAGAGTGGTCGTGTCTGAAGAAAAGGTGTTGGGGTCTTCTGCAGACTGACACAAAACAGACAAAGAAATCATCACAAAAAGCCAAAACAAATATGATCACAACATTCACTCTTTGTATCGATATGAATATGTAAGAATTATAAATGTTCTTACCTCAAGGACGTGGAGCACAGCCTCATTTGCATGCCTAACTTCTTGGGTGGGGCATAGGTGATGGGAACATCTCTGGCCTTCATCATGGCAATTGAGTGCTTACTGTTGAAAAAAAAAGTGTTTATTCCGTTTCCTACAGTCAGTTAATAAATAGACATCGTCAGAGATAATTAATCACCTTTGTCAAGCTGCGGAGGCCTCATGAGCTTTTGAAAAACTCCATAAAACTGTGCCCTCTCACAAAAGGTCCCCCACCGGGTCTTAAGTTCCATTTAAGAAGTGGGAGTTGCCTTGATTGAGGACCCGCCGTAGTTCATCCATTAGTCTAAGAAAACGAGGAGAGAAAATATATAGGAGAAACATTCAAATCTAGATTCCAAGGTTTAGTAATTCGTCTCTTAATTTAATTTCCAAAAAAAGATTTCATGTGTATAATGTGATTTAAATGGTCACTTAACAAAAATATTACAGTGCACATAGAATATGTCTGATGCACACACTATTTTTAAATACGTATTGTGGACCCAATACTACTAACCAAATAATGTTGTGTGTATCAGAAGCACATTGTGAAATGTGTTCCTTTAAATAAGTGGAGGGTTTTTTATATATCTATGCAGAATAAATATGTGTATTCAATAAGCATATTGAGTCATTTATTTATAAATAATGATACAGATCTGATTTAATTGTGTTATGGAAATCTTTAGAAACAATACTGTTGTCATACCATTTTCTCATTTCAAATTTGGTCTAACGTTAACCGAATTAGGAAGCATAGTTGTACATAAAACGAAAACATTTGCTTACATGATCCAGTTCTTCTAAAGCAAGGATAAGCTTTTAAAAAATGTGGAAGGCCTGCTCCTTTGTACATCAGAGTAAATGAAGGCCCTTCTCGCTTGGATTTCGAGGTCCAGGAGCTGAGCAACATCCATCTTGTTTGGTCTGGCCTTGGTTTATACATCACCCTCTAGAGTCTTATAATGTCTCGCCTGGGTTCTGTGGGCTTCAAGTTTCTGATTGCTAGAAAACATAAACCCCACTATTTTTATTCTGATGTTAAA
>JAMFTG010001652.1:0-43647 GCA_023974075.1 Chaenocephalus aceratus
GGGGCGCTCACGGACCACCAGAGGTCCGCGGACCACACTTTGAGAAGCCACTGCTCCAGACCAAAGTGCTGTACAGGAAAATAGATAAAACAAAGCATACAAAAAAGTACACAGCTCAGCTCACACACCATAAAACAAGTACAAGTAAAAACAAAAACTATTGAAATGCAAAAAAGCAACACTCTGAAAGATGTTGAACGCCAAATGTTAAAACGCTAAGGAGAAGAGGTGGGTTTTAAGAAGCCATTTAAAAGCAGGCGGTGTGGAGGCCTGTCTGGTCTCCAGGGGAAGCAACGGCCCCTCTGAACCTTTGACCTGGTTTTAGGCACGTTCAGGAGGTCCGCTGACCGGAGAGGGCAGCTCGGCGTGTAGCTGTAGCAGCTCAGCGAGGTGGTGGGGTCATGCCTTTTAGGGATTTAAAAGTAAATTAAACAATTTAAAATGGATCCTAAAGTAAATTGGCAGCCAGTGGAGAGAAGCTACAACAGGGGAAATGTGGTGAAACTTCCGTGTGCCAGTTAAAAGCCTTGCTGCGGCGTTTTGCTCCCGCTGCAGTCGAGCGAGGACCCACTGACCCCCATGGAGAGAGAGTTACAGTAGTCCAGCCGGGCGGTGACAAAGGCCTGGACTACTGTCTCAAACGGCTGTCTGGAGAGAAAAGGCTTGACTTTGGCGAGCTGGTGATAAAAGCTCCTTTTTACCACCGACTTAATTTGACTCTGGTTTGAACCTGAACCTAAATCTATGCTCAAACAATGCTTTATTTGTGGTTTTAAAAGCAATAACTGCAAGAAAAAACTTCAATATAAACACCTACAATGTGTTTTACTTTTTCTAGTTTTGTTATCTGTACTTCTTGCTGCTGCAACACCTGCATTCCCCTCTAGGGTTCAATAAGGACTTCTATCTTAATTAAAACTTAAATCCCCTGAATGAACTGTAGCTATTAACACCGTCGCAATAAAGCAAATTAAATTAAATGAAACACCACAGTTTATCAGAAATGTCACAGATATGTGTGGAGTGAGTCGGGAGAAGAAACTAAATGCAAGGTTAAAATGTTGTTGAAAGCATATTAAGTTGCTAGAATCATAAATAACCTCATGGCCAAACACAGGAAACAGTAACTGGACATTGGTATGCAAGGGTCTGGTGTGTAAATGAACGATTTTAAGTGTTATTAAACTCGACTTTTGACAGTAACTCAGATAAGTTATTGACAAATGTCTTTTGATATTCATACAGGAAGCGGGGGAGAAATACTGAAGCTGCTGCAGAGAGTTCATCAAACCGTATTTGGTCAGGAATAACAAAGTGCAAGGGGAGAAGCACATTTTGTTTTGCAATAGTCATTCCCAAACACGGTCAACTGTTGCTGTACAATATTAAGAAAGCACCAGGTATGCAAATTAACTATTTATGTATTTTTTGTTTTTATTATTTCTACACGTTGGACTAGTTCTGTTCCACTAACGGCGCGTTTCCACTGCAGCGGGTAGCTCGCTTTAAGCGGGGGCCCGGTTTTGGTTGCGTTTCCACTTGGCCTAGTTTTGGCCCGGGGCGACTTTTTCACCTTTTTTCTGGCCCGACTAAATCGTGGTTCTCAGGCCAGGAACAAACCGGGCTGAGTCGGGCTGAGTATTCTAAACTAGAGAGAGAATCGCTGGCAAGGGGGCTACAACTACAAAAAGATGAACATATTTGACCGTGATTTAATTGTAACACACGTTTCAAAATGATGCCGAAGTAACAACACACTGATACCGGTTAGTAAGACCATGAATTAATGCTTTGACGAGTCTGCAGACAGACGGCAGAGAAACACCCTTTAAAATGCGTGTTTTCTGAATGGAGATCAGCTAAGCTAACGTTATATATGCTCCGACTGTCCACACTCACAGCAACGGTCTACAGACATAAATAAAGCAGCGACTGTATTCTCCATGACACAGGCAGTCTGTGGTTTGTACTTGTTTAGCTTCTGTCTAGTTTCTGATCAGATATGAGGAGCTGTGAGCTCTGAGGGCTAACAGCTAACGGCTGTGTTGTTTTTCTGGGGCGCTCAGTGAAGATGACGTCACGGCTTCCGCCTACACTGCGTTTACTATAGTAACTGCCCCAGCTCCTAAACTGTAATAACCAAGCCGAGCGAGGCCTGCAGTGGAGACGCCATTAGAGGACAGCCCGTCTGGGAGGATGTTTTAAAGCAAACAAACAGTGATGAGAAATGCCCGGCACGTCTCCCTCCAGCTCTGTTTAGTCGGATCCTCCAGAGAGTCTCGCTTTATAAAGACCTCGCTCTGAAAAACCACAACATTGATCAAACAGTCCTCTGTTTACCATTCAGAGGAGATCCACCCAGGGGTGAACTTGAAGAAGACGAGGAGAGAAAGTTTGCAGAGAGACGAAGAGTTTCATCTTCCAACCCCTGAAAGTCAGAAAGTATAAATCCAGACTCTCGGACATCGCGCCGCCCCGAGCTTTCACACCGGGCTTTAAACGCTCTCTGAGACGTTGGATTTCTTATAACATTGAATCTTTCTGACTTTAATACGCGTTCTGCTGCGACCTTAATGTGTCCCTTGAAGGTTTACGATGGCTTTAGAGTTTTCTGGTGTCTGTAAACACAACGACAAATCAGGGCGAACGGAGAGCGATTACTGCGCTGTAACCCTCGGCTTCGTGGTGACCGTACACCAGGTGGTATGATGTATTGTATTGCAATGATAGAAACTGAAACTACAAATGCATCCGTGAAGGATTGACCCTGCTCATAACAAAAGTTACATTTGCCTCATCCTAAGATATAGAGAGACAGCGCAGAGAACAGATCTGACGCTAAGTGGTAAGAAATTGTCAACAAAAAGCAACTAAATATAATATATAATATAATGTTTTTCTGTTGCTTAAAAAAAACTACTTCGGAAAGTCTTCTTGAAAACATCAGCTACAGTCGTGAAAACTAAAGTGCATTGATATCGCGAATAAGAAAGTCAGATAACAAAGAAACAATTCCTTGAATATAAACAAAGGGCGAGGAAGCAAATATTACGGTCAACGCTCAAATCAGTGGAAATTTGACGTTTAGCGAATAAGAAGCGGTCAAATGTACATTTTGGTTATTTAAATGCAAAGCCATGTTTGACTTGGAGATACACATTCACAAAGGATTAAAAACCAACCGCTAAGTAAAGCCTAAAGCCCCGGACGCACCAAGCCGATTTTGGCCGTCGATGGATGTCAGGCCGACGATGAGCGTCCTGTCGCCCTACTCTGATTGGCTGTTCAGCTAGCGAATCAGTGCATGAGAAGCGAAACGGAAGTGAGGGACCCAAACCAAACTATTAAGAAGGCAAATGTGAGATTTCGTTTAACTCCAGCTTTTGACGCAGGTTCGGGAAAGCCCCGTGAGCTTCTCGCTGTATGTGGCCGTTTTTCAATCTCGAGGATACTGGCTTCCAAGCCAATATTTCAAGGACGCTACGTCATCGAGTGCCGCCGAAGGACTGTTTCCAATCTCAAGCATACTTGGAATTCCACCGAGGCCGCGTCCTGGGTTTGGGGGAGATTTCGAGGCTGCACATGGGTAGACTTCGCGTCCTTAAAATCCCCACAATGCTTTGCGCACGAACCAATTTCAAAAACCCTTGCGGAGAATGGCTGAACCGACGCAGCACACATTGAAATGTAAGTATGTAGTGGCGTAGAACATGTGTTGGTAGATATGTGACTTTGTTATCACCAACATGTGTTCCTGAAAGTAAAGCAAGTTCATAATTAGATAGCCATCGCGAGGGTATTTATTTTCGGTACATTTTATGTTGAAACCGTTAGAGAGAGTGGCACACTTGTTAGCCTGTTCCATTCTTCGTTTTACGAAGCCGTGGCTTGGAAGCATACTGGCTTCGTTTCTGAAGGAAGTGCTTGGAAGTACGCGACTACCAAGCCTCGCGATTGAGAAACGGCCTGTCTTCCGGTCGTTGCCTCTTTGAATGGCGAATACACACTACCCCTGCTGGTAGGGAGAGGTATTGCCACTCACACATGCGCAGTCCGTACGTGCTTCTTGGCCGTCGGCTGAAGTCTTTGCGGTGTGTTCCAGTGCGACACATGGCCAAGACGCAGAGACACGAGGCGACGCAACAGCCGGGGTCCGTCTGCGTCAGTTCTTTGGTGTCAGCTTGGTGCGCCCCTACGTTAAGGTTCAGTGAAAACGCGTTAAAGTTGAATAGTAACCGAAAGGTAGTCAAAGTGGTAGAAAGTCACTGTGGTGCAGCTTTTTCCATGTTTAACATACTTTTAGATGAATTTATAAACCATAGGGCAACATAATCCAATAATTAAATATCTATATTTCTCAGGACATTAACGTTATAAGCCGGATACGACTCGTTATGAGTATGCAGGGTTCTTGTTTACTTTGTGAAACCAACAACGAGTATATTCGCTAAAAGTCTCGGTGAACTCTTTAAAGAAAGAGACCAACACACTTTGAAATCAATAGGAGGCCCAGTGGGATTAGTTTCCACTGAGCAGATCACTCCGGATCAATCCAGGACCGCTGGAAGAGCCGCTTTCGCTTTTGATGATAAAGAAAGAAATCAACATGCGCCGTAGCGCTCTCCTCGACGTGAGCACCGGCAAACAGTGGCATGCCGATGTGGAAAACAAAGGCTTGTTGTCTTTCATGCAAAACAGAAAAAAAGAGGCCAACATTAAAATTAACTCGAGTCGAATCCCGAGGGAGAGGAACGAGGATTCCCACAAACAAAGACGATTCTCTTTGAGGCATGAAAGCAGAACGATGGATGCGGGAATGAGAAGGTAGGTCGTCATCTCAAAGTATCCGTCTGCCTCTGCCGTTCACACATACCGTCGAGTCCATCGAATCATTACAGATCCCGTAGAAGTCGGACAGAAAGTCATCGGATAAAAAAAGTACGAGGCAGACGGCTGGAATGAGTGAGCAGAGGGTAACGATACAAGAAATACAGATATACGTTTCTTTTAAACCTGATAGAACAAATCCTCCGGAGAAGATGGACCACGACGGCTAACCCTGCTGTATGATAGCACGATGCAATATAGAATAAAAACAGAAAACCCAAACACTTAATAATGAATATGAAAACATTCTTGTACAAAAGAAACTATTGGAATATCTCCTCATTGGCGTCAAGAACGTTATCTTTTAGTAACTTAGTTGGAAGTGATTGGACAGTATTTTTGCACTAATGTACATTTTTCATAATATATCCATTTTGAAGTGACTGTTATTTTGTATATACTGACTGTTGTTGCTTTATGTATGTGAACATATATATATATATATTAGGGTTGCCAGAAAATGACCATGATCAAAATCGATTATTCGGCAGCCCTGGCCGACCCCAAAAATTAAAAAAATATATATAAATAAAATTGATTTTTAAAAATAATATTCGATTATGGAGACTGTAGCGAATATTCGAATAATCGAATAATCGCTGGCATCCCTAATATATATATTTGTATTTTTGTATTCCTCAGGATTGTGGGAAACAGTATTTCGATCTCTCTCAAACTGAAATATTGACTGACTGATGATCTACAAACAAGTAATGGTAGCTTACATGGTTTCATAACTAAAATATGCAAAGCGAGTTAACTTATTGGAGTAAACATTAACAATGGTGGATAACATTGGACAATAACACGAGGGCATTGCGTTCCAAGAATGCAGGTTGTTGGTTGTTCCTCGAGTCTCTAAAAGTACAATGGGAGCCAGAGCCTTTTCTCATCAAGCTCCACATTTGTGGAATCGGCTTCCAGCTTGTGTTCGGGGCGGCAGACACCCTATCCGTTTTTAAGACCTTCCTTTTTGATAAAGCTTATAGTTAGGGCCGATTAGATTCAGCCCCTAGTTTTGCTGATATAGGCTTAGTGTGTCGGGGGACATCTTGCTTCTTCCTTCTCTCTGTCTGTACCTGTGTACTCTCATGTTCCGATTAACCCAGCTTCCCCACATGTCTTTCTTTTTGGTGTCTATATACGCCGGGATCCGGAGTCATGGATGATCCTGCGGTCCTGAGTCCTGGATCATCGGTCCTGTGTCCTGAGTCGTGGCTGTGGGTCCTGGATCATCGGTCCTGGATGGATATCCTCGTGGATTCATCTTCCTGTTATACACACATGCATTTCCAACATCTGGACTACCTAATGTTGCAAATGTATTATCTTTTCAATTTACACACGGCATCTATTGCACGTCTGTCCGTCCTGGGAGAGGGATCCCTCCTCTGTTGCTCTCCCTGAGGTTTTCTCCCATGTTCCCTTTAAACTGTGGGGTTTCTCCGGAAGTCTTTCCTTGTACGATGTGAGGGTCTAAGGACAGAGGGTCTGAGGACAGAGGGTCTGAGGACAGAGGGTCTGAGGACAGAGGGTCTGAGGACAGAGGGTTTGAGGACAGAGGGTCTGAGGACAGAGGGTCTGATGACAGAGGGTCTGAGGACAGAGGGTCTGAGGACAGAGAGTATGAGGACAGAGGGTCTGAGGACAGAGGGTCTAAGGACAGAGGGTTTAAGGACAGAGGGTTTAAGGACAGAGGGTCTGAGGACAGAGGGTTTGAGGACAGAGGGTCTGAGGACAGAGGGTCTGAGGACAGCGGGTCTGAGGACAGAGGGTCTGAGGACAGAGGGTCTGAGGACAGAGGGTCTGAGGACAGAGGGTCTAAGGACAGAGGGTCTAAGGACAGAGGGTTTAAGGACAGAGGGTCTAAGGACAGAGGATCTAATGACAGAGGGTCTGAGGACAGAGGGTCTGAGGACAGAGGGCCTGAGGACAGAGGGTCTGAGGACAGAGGGTCTAAGGACAGAGGGTTTAAGGACAGAGGGTTTAAGGACAGAGGGTTTAAGGACAGAGGGTCTAAGGACAGAGGGTCTAAGGACAGAGGGTTTAAGGACAGAGGGTCTAAGGACAGAGGGTCTAAGGACAGAGGGTCTAAGGACAGAGGGTTTAAGGACAGAGGGTCTAAGGACAGAGGGTCTAAGGACAGAGGGTTTAAGGACAGAGGGTTTAAGGACAGAGGGTCTAAGGACAGAGGGTCTAAGGACAGAGGGTCTGAGGACAGAGGGTCTGAGGACAGAGGGTCTAAGGACAGAGGGTCTGAGGACAGAGGGTCTGAGGACAGAGGGTCTGAGGACAGAGGGTCTAAGGACAGAGGATCTAATGACAGAGGGGCTAAGGACAGAGGGTCTGAGGACAGAGAGTATGAGGACAGAGGGTCTGAGGACAGAGGGTCTGAGGACAGAGGGTCTGAGGACAGAGGGTTTGAGGACAGAGGGTCTGAGGACAGAGGGTCTAAGGACAGAGGGTCTAAGGACAGAGGGTCTAAGGACAGAGGGTTAAGGACAGAGGGTCTAAGGACAGAGGGTTAAGGACAGAGGGTTTAAGGACAGAGGGTCTAAGGACAGAGGGTTTAAGGACAGAGGGTCTGAGGACAGAGGGTCTGAGGACAGAGGATCTAATGACAGAGGGGCTAAGGACAGAGGGTCTGAGGACAGAGAGTATGAGGACAGAGGGTCTAAGGACAGAGGGTTTAAGGACAGAGGGTCTGAGGACAGAGGGTCTGAGGACAGAGGGTCTAAGGACAGAGGGTCTGAGGACAGAGGGTCTAAGGACAGAGGGTTAAGGACAGAGGGTCTAAGGACAGAGGGTTTAAGGACAGAGGGTCTAAGGACAGAGGGTTTAAGGACAGAGGGTCTGAGGACAGAGGGCCTGAGGACAGAGGGTCTGAGGACAGAGGGTCTAAGGACAGAGGGTTTAAGGACAGAGGGTCTAAGGACAGAGGGTCTAAGGACAGAGGGTATAATGACAGAGGGTCTAAGGACAGAGGGTCTAAGGACAGAGGGTCTAAGGACAGAGGGTCTAAGGACAGAGGGTCTAAGGACAGAGGGTCTATTGTATAACAGAGTATATGTAATTGTTGGAGACTGCACAGCACATGTTTCTTCACTTTCAACCAAGTTAGATGAACCTGGTTGTTTGTGTACAACCTGAACATCTGAACCTGATCTCAAACATTTCGGCTTCTCATTTGGACGTTCCCATGTTTCCAAGTCTTAGCAATAACTTGTATCTGAGTGCAAAGTGGGCGGAAACAGAAGCCAGACAAACACGAACAACATGGAGGTTGTAATAAACCAGTATAGTCTTTCTATTTCAAGCTACTTTCCACATCGTCCTGCAGCCCCACTAACCGTCTCCTCATGAAACGTGTCGACGGAGGGAAGGCTTCTCCCAGAGGGCAAAAGTCCACTCATCCTTTACTCGAGTAGAAGTACAGATACTCGTGTTTAAAAATACTCTGGTGAAAGTAGAAGTACAGATACTCGTGTTAAAAATACTCTGGTGAAAGTAGAAGTGCAGATACTCGTGTTTAAAAGTACTCTGGTGAAAGTAGAAGTGCAGATACTCGTGTTAAAAATACTCTGGTGAAAGTAGAAGTGCAGATACTCGTGTTTAAAAATACTCTGGTGAAAGTAGAAGTACAGATACTCGTGTTTAAAAATACTCTGGTGAAAGTAGAAGTGCAGATACTCGTGTTTAAAAATACTCTGGTGAAAGTAGAAGTGCAGATACTCGTGTTTAAAAATACTCTGGTGAAAGTAGAAGTACAGATACTCGTGTTTAAAAATACTCTGGTGAAGTAGAAGTGCAGATACTCATGTTTAAAAATACTCTGGTGAAAGTAGAAGTGCAGATACTCGTGTTTAAAAATACTCTGGTGAAAGTAGAAGTACAGATACTCGTGTTTAAAAATACTCTGGTGAAGTAGAAGTGCAGATACTCATGTTTAAAAATACTCTGGTGAAAGTAGAAGTACAGATACTCGTGTTTAAAAATACTCTGGTGAAAGTAGAAGTACAGATACTCGTGTTTAAAAGTACTCTGGTGAAAGTAGAAGTACAGATACTCGTGTTTAAAAATACTCTGGTGAAAGTAGAAGTACAGATACTCGTTGTTTAAAAAATACTCTGGTGAAAGTAGAAGTACAGATACTCGTGTTTAAAGTACTCTGGTGAAAGTAGAAGTACAGATACTCGTGTTTAAAAGTACTCTGGTGAAAGTAGAAGTGCAGATACTCGTGTTTAAAATACTCTGGTGAAAGTAGAAGTACAGATACTCGTGTTTAAAAGTACTCTGGTGAAAGTAGAAGTACAGATACTCGTGTTTAAAAGTACTCTGGTGAAAGTAGAAGTACAGATACTCGTGTTTAAAAGTACTCTGGTGAAAGTAAGAAGTACAGATACTCGTGTTTAAAAGTAACTCTGGTGAAAGTAGAAGTACAGATACTCGTGTTTAAAAATACTCTGGTGAAAGTAGAAGTACAGATACTCGTGTTTAAAATACTCTGGTGAAAGTAGAAGTGCAGATACTCATGTTTAAAAATACTCTGGTGAAAGTAGAAGTACAGATACTCGTGTTTAAAATACTCTGGTGAAGTAGAAGTACAGATACTCGTGTTTAAAAGTACTCTGGTGAAAGTAGAAGTACAGATACTCGTGTTTAAAAAGTACTCTGGTGAAAGTAGAAGTGCAGATACTCGTGTTTAAAAATACTCTGGTGAAAGTTGAAGTACAGATACTCGTGTTTAAAAATACTCTGGTGAAGTAGAAGTGCAGATACTCATGTTTAAAAATACTCTGGTGAAAGTAGAAGTACAGATACTCGTGTTTAAAAATACTCTGGTGAAAGTAGAAGTGCAGATACTCGTGTTTAAAAATACTCTGGTGAAAGTAGAAGTACAGATACTCGTGTTTAAAAATACTCTGGTGAAAGTAGAAGTACAGATACTCGTGTTTAAAAAATACTCTGGTGAAAGTAGAAGTACAGATACTCGTGTTTAAAAGTACTCTGGTGAAAGTAGAAGTACAGATACTCGTGTTTAAAAATGACTCTGGTGAAAGTAGAAGTACAGATACTCGTGTTTAAAAATACTCTGGTGAAGTGAAGTGCAGATACTCGTGTTTTAAAAATACTCTGGTGAAAGTAGAAGTACAGATACTCGTGTTTAAAATACTCTGGTGGAAAGTAGAAGTACAGATACTCGTGTTTAAAAAATACTCTGGTGAAAGTAAGAAGTACAGATACTCGTGTTTAAAATACTCTGGTGAAAGTAGAAGTGCAGATACTCGTGTTTAAAAATACTCTGGTGAAAGTAGAGTACAGATACTCGTGTTTAAAAATACTCTGGTGAAAGTAGAAGTACAGATACCTCGTGTTTAAAGTACTCTGGTGAAAGTAGAAGTACAGATACTCGTGTTTAAAAATACTCTGGTGAAAGTAGAAGTGCAGATACTCGTGTTTAAAAGTACTCTGGTGAAAGTAGAAGTACAGATACTCGTGTTTAAAAATACTCTGGTGAAAGTAGAAGTACAGATACTCGTGTTTAAAGTACTCTGGTGAAAGTAGAAGTACAGATACTCGTGTTTAAAAGTACTCTGGTGAAGTAGAAGTGCAGATACTCGTGTTTAAAAGTACTCTGGTGAAAGTAGAAGTACAGATACTCGTGTTTAAAAGTACTCTGGTGAAAGTAGAAGTACAGATACTCGTGTTTAAAAGTACTCTGGTGAAAGTAGAAGTACAGATACTCGTGTTTAAAAGTACTCTGGTGAAAGTAGAAGTACAGATACTCGTGTTTAAAAATACTCTGGTGAAAGTAGAAGTACAGATACTCGTGTTTAAAAGTACTCTGGTGAAAGTAGAAGTACAGATACTCGTGTTAAGTATGTAAGTAGAAGTACTTACTCTGGTGAAAGTAGAAGTACAGATACTCGTGTTTAAAAGTACTCTGGTGAAAGTAGAAGTACAGATACTCGTGTTTAAAAGTACTCTGGTGAAAGTAGAAGTACAGATACTCGTGTTTAAAAGTACTCTGGTGAAAGTAGAAGTGCAGATACTCGTGTTTAAAAATACTCTGGTGAAAGTAGAAGTACAGATACTCGTGTTTAAAAGTACTCTGGTGAAAGTAGAAGTACAGATACTCGTGTTTAAAAGTACTCTGGTGAAAGTAGAAGTGCAGATACTCGTGTTTAAAAGTACTCTGGTGAAAGTAGAAGTACAGATACTCGTGTTTAAAAGTACTCTGGTGAAAGTAGAAGTACAGATACTCGTGTTTAAAAGTACTCTGGTGAAAGTAGAAGTACAGATACTCGTGTTTAAAAATACTCTGGTGAAAGTAGAAGTACAGATACTCGTGTTTAAAAGTACTCTGGTGAAAGTAGAAGTACAGATACTCGTGTTTAAAAGTACTCTGGTGAAAGTAGAAGTACAGATACTCGTGTTTAAAAGTACTCTGGTGAAAGTAGAAGTACAGATACTCGTGTTTAAAAGTACTCTGGTGAAAGTAGAAGTACAGATACTCGTGTTTAAAATACTCTGGTGAAAGTAGAAGTACAGATACTCGTGTTTAAAAGTACTCTGGTGAAAGTAGAAGTACAGATACTCGTGTTTAAAAGTACTCTGGTGAAAGTAGAAGTACAGATACTCGTGTTTAAAAAGTACTCTGGTGAAAGTAGAAGTACAGATACTCGTGTTTAAAATACTCTGGTGAAAGTAGAAGTACAGATACTCGTGTTTAAAAATACTCTGGTGAAAGTAGAAGTACAGATACTCGTGTTTAAAATACTCTGGTGAAAGTAGAAGTACAGATACTCGTGTTTAAAAATACTCTGGTGAAAGTAGAAGTACAGATACTCGTGTTTAAAATACTCTGGTGAAAGTAGAAGTAGCAGATACTCGTGTTTAAAATACTCTGGTGAAAGTAGAAGTACAGATACTCGTGTTTAAAAATACTCTGGTGAAGTAGAAGTACATACTCGTTTAAAAATACTCTGGTGAAAGTAGAAGTAAGATACTCGTGTTTAAAATACTCTGGTGAAAGTAGAAGTACATATACTCGTGTTTAAAAATACTCTGTGAAAGTAGAAGTACCGATACTCGTGTTTAAAAATACTCTGGTGAAAGTAGAAGTACAGATACTCGTGTTTAAAAATACTCTGGTGAAAGTAGAAGTACAGATACTCGTGTTTTAAAAGTACTCTGGTGAAAGTAGAAGTACAGATACTCGTGTTTAAAAATACTCTGGTGAAAGGTAGAAGTACAGATACTCGTGTTTAAAAATACTCTGGTGAAGTAGAAGTGCAGATACTCGTGTTTAAAAATACTCTGGTGAAAGTAGAAGTACAGATACTCGTGTTTAAAAATACTCTGGTGAAAGTAGAAGTACAGATACTCGTGTTTAAAAATACTCTGGTGAAAAGTAGAAGTACAGATACTCGTGTTTAAAAATACTCTGGTGAAAGTAGAAGTGCAGATACTCGTGTTTAAAAATACTCTGGTGAAAGTAGAAGTACAGATACTCGTGTTTAAAAATACTCTGGTGAAAGTAGAAGTACAGATACTCGTGTTTAAAAGTACTCTGGTGAAAGTAGAAGTACAGATACTCGTGTTTAAAAATACTCTGGTGAAAGTAGAAGTGCAGATACTCGTGTTTAAAAGTACTCTGGTGAAAGTAGAAGTACAGATACTCGTGTTTAAAAATACTCTGGTGAAAGTAGAAGTACAGATACTCGTGTTTAAAAGTACTCTGGTGAAAGTAGAAGTACAGATACTCGTGTTTAAAAGTACTCTGGTGAAAGTAGAAGTGCAGATACTCGTGTTTAAAAGTACTCTGGTGAAAGTAGAAGTACAGATACTCGTGTTTAAAAGTACTCTGGTGAAAGTAGAAGTACAGATACTCGTGTTTAAAAATACTCTGGTGAAAGTAGAAGTGCAGATACTCGTGTTTAAAAGTACTCTGGTGAAAGTAGAAGTACAGATACTCGTGTTTAAAAGTACTCTGGTGAAAGTAGAAGTACAGATAGATACTCGGTTTGTTTAAAGTACTCTGGTGAAAGTAGAAGTACAGATACTCGTGTTTAAAATACTCTGGTGAATGAAGAAGAAGTACAGATACTCGTGTTTAAAAGTACTCTGGATGGATGAAGTAGAAGTACAGCTACTCGTGTTTTAAAAGTACTCTGGTGAAAGTAGAAGTACAGATACTCGTGTTTAAAAGTACTATGGTGAAAGTAGAAGTTACAGATACTCGTGTTTAAAAGTACTCTGGTGAAAGTAGAAGTACAGATACTCGTGTTTAAAAGCACTCTGGTGAAAGTAGAAGTGCAGATACTCGTGTTTAAAAATACTCTGGTGAAAGTAGAAGTACAGATACTCGTGTTTAAAACTACTCTGGTGAAGTAGAAGTACAGATACCGTGTTTAAAAATACTCTGGTGAAAGTAGAAGTACAGCTACTCGTGTTTAAAAAGTACTCTGGTGAATGAAGTAGAAGTACAGATACTCGTGTTTAAAAGTACTCTGGTGAAAGTAGAAGTACAGATACTCGTGTTTAAAAGTACTCTGGTGAAAGTAGAAGTGCTGACTAAACGTCTTTACTCAAGAAAAAGTAAAGACGCTTTGAAGTGTCCTTCAGTAAGTAAGTCCACTATTATTCTGCCAATATTATTCAGACTCAGCTTTCTGAGCTTAAGCTTCTTCTAAATATTGATAAAACTAAAGTAATGCTATTTTCAAAAGCCAAAAAGATGAAATGCTACTTGATACTCTTGGTGCCAGTCAGTGAATAGGTTTGTAAATGGTACCACTGTAATTAAGTTGTATGACGTCCTTTCTGTTTTCTATTGTTTTTCCATGTGGAACCAACGTGCTGCAGGTGTCCCTTGAAAAAGAGATCGTTCACCTCGTTAAATAAAGGCTATAAAAAGTACCCATAGCTAGCAGCTGTTTTAAAGAGTACCATGTAAGAAGTAGAAAGTACAGGTATTTGAGTTCAACATGTGAGAAGTAGAAAGTACAGGTATTTGAGTTCAACATGTAAGAAGTAGAAAGTACAGGTATTTGAGTTCAACATGTGAGAAGTAGAAAGTACAGGTATTTGAGTTCAACATGTGAGAAGTAGAAAGTACAGGTATTTGAGTTCAACATGAGAGAAGTAGAAAGTACAGGTATTTGAGTTCAACATGTGAGAAGTAGAAAGTACAGGTATTTGAGTTTAACATGTAAGAAGTAGAAAGTACAGGTATTTGAGTTCAACATGTAAGCAGTAGAAAGTACAGGTATTTGAGTTCAACATGTGAGAAGTAGAAAGTACAGGTATTTGAGTTCAACATGTAAGAAGTAGAAAGTACAGGTATTTGAGTTCAACATGTAAGCAGTAGAAAGTACAGGTATTTGAGTTCAACATGTAAGAAGTAGAAAGTACAGGTATTTGTGTTCAACATGTAAGAAGTAGAAAGTACAGGTATTTGAGTTCAACATGTAAGCAGTAGAAAGTACAGGTATTTGAGTTCAACATGTAAGAAGTAGAAAGTACAGGTATTTGGGTTCAACATGTAAGAAGTAGAAAGTACAGGTATTTGAGTTCAACATGTAAGAAGTAGAGAGTACAGGTATTTGAGTTCAACATGAGAGAAGAAAAAGTAAAAGGTCGTCAGAAAAATAAGTAGTGGGGTAAAGTACTGATACCAGAAAAATGTACTTAAGTATAGCCCAAAGTATTTGTACTCCTCTACTTCCCACTTCTGAAGCTTCCTATAAATGTCGTCAGTCTTTTTCTGGAACAGAGAAGTACGTCTGTTCTTAATTAACTCCTGCGACGTCACAGCAGAGCCACGCAGTATTCCTCGGAGACCAAAGGGCTTCTCCCTTTTCCCATGAACGGGCCGGTCTCTGGAAACCCAAGATGAGGAAAGGAGGTTGGGAAACTCGCAGTAAAAACTCGGTTCACGCCTCAACGACAACAACCTAAAGAAAGACTAAATAAACTTGACGGAGATGAGATTCTCTGTAAACACGTGGATGTTAAACATTGATACAACGGCTTAACCTCGCAACACAGATTATAAACCAAACTGATGCATCTGTCAGCAGAAGCATGTTGTGGCTTTGGAGTATAATTACACTACGTTGTTTTAAGTGACTCTAAAGTTCAATACGATGAATACAAGTCTCCATAGTTCTATTTCTAACAGACCAATGAAACGCCCATTGGGTCATATTGAAGATTAAAAGATTAGTGTTTAAAAAAGAAAAAAACAAGTCAGATATAGTTTTTTTAACAAACAAAGAATGTTGATTTCAAATGCTCAGAATAAATGAGAATACTTAAAGAGGCCCTATTATGTTTTCCCTTTCTGGAAGTGTGTTATAGGTTTTAGTGCAAATGGTCTGAAAAGGCTAAAATCCCAAAGAACATCGGCCGGAGAGGACTCTTTAAAGTAGAGACACTACATACTGATATACACCTGAACATCAGCAGGAGAGGACTCTTTAAAGTAGAGACACTACATACTGATATACACCTGAACATCAGCAGGAGAGGACTCTTTAAAGTAGATACGCTACATACTGATATACACCTGAACATCAGCAGGAGAGGACTCTTTAAAGTAGAGATACTACATACTGATATACACCTGAACATCAGCAGGAGAGGACTCTTTAAAGTAGAGACACTACATACTGATATACACCTGAACATCAGCAGGAGAGGACTCTTTAAAGTAGAGACACTACATACTGATATACACCTGAACATCAGCAGGAGAGGACTCTTTAAAGTAGAGACACTACATACTGATATACACCTGAACATCAGCAGGAGAGGACTCTTTAAAGTAGAGACACTACATACTGATATACACCTGAACATCAGCAGGAGAGGACTCTTTAAAGTAGAGACACTACATACTGATATACACCTGAACATCAGCAGGAGAGAACTCTTTAAAGTAGAGTCACTACATACTGATATACACCTGAACATCAGCAGGAGAGGACTCTTTAAAGTAGAGACACTACATACTGATATACACCTGAACATCAGCAGGAGAGGACTCTTTAAAGTAGAGACACTACATACTGATATACACCTGAACATCAGCAGGAGAGGACTCTTTAAAGTAGAGTCACTACATACTGATATACACCTGAACATCAGCATGAGAGGACTCTTTAAAGTAGAGACACTACATACTGATATACACCTGAACATCAGCAGGAGAGGACTCTTTAAAGTAGAGACACTACATACTGAGAATAGGCATGATAGGGCCCCTTTAATGGTCTTCTTCCTCCGAATAGCCCCGAGAACTATGAACATGTGTAGCCTCTGCTTTATGACTCCACACAGGCTGCGTGTTTACAAGGAAACTCTTGTACGAGCATTATCAGGGAGACAAAGCTGCCACAGTGAAAGCGAAAAGGGATCACTGAGGGTCGTGACCTTTAACCCTGACATTGAACCGGACACACTACTGAGGTCCGGGTCAAAGGGTAATTAGCAGGATTGTGGTATATAAACAAGTCAGAAATAAAGCCTAAATGAATTCATGTTAAAAGCAGTTGACTCAGAAATGACTCTAAATATTATACTTCATTTTAATTAAAGGAAAAATGCCAAATATGTTCTGGTTCCAGCTTCTCTGATGTAATCATTTTCTGCTTTTCTTTGTTTTAAACCAGGGGTGTCGAACTCAATTCAACTCAAAGGGCCGGTTTTATATACATACAAAAAATACATATATAAATATTTAATATATTTAAAAGAATGTATTATATTACATTATTGCCGTCTGCATTGGATTATTATCGGATAGGGTAATAACTTAAGTCTCTTCAGTGAGAATGTCACAAAATTATTTAAAAAGAAAAGCCAAAATAAAATAAGTGACATTTTGAAAAAAAAGTCCGATTCTGAGAAGAAAAGTCAAACTTGAGATGCATTGTGGGACATGTAGTCTTTGGGCAACGTGCTTCTGTAAAGTAGCATGTAACCGTATAGTAAACATTATATTCTTTGCAGGCTCTTGTGGGGCCACATAAAATGAAGTCACGGGCCGGATTTGGCCCCCGGGCCTTGAGTTTGACACCCCTGTTTTAAAACACGTAGATATTGAATTACTGTCAGACATTCAAAGACTATTTCTGGAAAGCTTTTTAGTCCATAATTACGCTTATTTGGATCCATTGAAATAAGATAAGAAGTACTTTATTGATCATGTGGGAAATGTTTGTGTTGCAGCAGCATAAAAAGTGCTAAATTCGCAGTCTGGACTCGAAACCTGCTTTCTCTCCAACCCAAGAAAATCCAAAGACTTGTTTACTTCCTGAAAGTTTTTAATCAAGCCAGGCGGGTTCGGCTGTGTGAGGCGAAACTCAGCAGGAGACCATCGCTCCAAACCCACCACCGCTGTGATCAAACCGCTGCATTTCCCTCTCTGAAACAACTGGAGGCTGAACACACGCTCAGCGGAGTAAAATAATCTTCAGTGGGCACCAATGCGTGAACGAAAAAAAAATCCAGCTATTGTTGAGACGAGATGTTTTGGACAGAATATCTCAATAATAAAGCTTTATTTATATAGCACTTGCAGCTCAAAGCACTTCACAAAATCACGAATACACAACAAGAAATTCCCCTCGGATTATTCGTGAGGAACTTTAAGAAGTACATGCAGCAAAATAGAAGAGGTTAATAGACACAAGGAGGTACATGTATGATAATCAAAATAAATAATGGTTTCTCTCCGACAGATAAGACACAAGACAACTGAGTCGATGCAACAATGTAAATGTATATCAACATTGCAGTGATATTGTTCGCTTGACTATTGGTGCATATTCACGCACATGATGTATTATTACAATTTACAGTATTTATTCTACTGTACAGGTTTTGCAATACAAACTATGCTGTATATAAAAAAAAAAGCCTTTGAATGTATATGCAATGAGATAGTTCCATATTCAAATCCCAATTAAAAACCCACCTGTTCAAATCTGCTTACTCACTGTAGTGCTATGTTTCATTTGTGTCCACTTGACTGTCTCCTCCATGATTTCCTGTTTGTGTTTTTATCTTGTTCTGTTGCCTATTAGCTTTTATTTTATTTAGTTTTTTTGTTTTTTTTTTTAAATCGTACGGTGTCCTTGGGTGTCATGAAAGGCGCCTAAAAATAAAATGTATTATTATTATAGTTGGTTAATAATCATCAATGACGTGGATATAATGACTACGTGGGTAAAGGCAATTAATAAGAGGAAGTAGAACAGTCTTCTACAATTGCACAATATCCAAAATCTGACACAATATCTAGCCTCACATCTCAATACCAATATAATATCGTTGCCTAACCCTAATTTTGACTCATCGCCAGGAAGTAGAGTTGCCACGCGAGAGGAAAAAGTCCAGGGATCCTCATATTTTGGTAGGATTCATCCTCTGGGGACCAGGAACATCTGTGCATAATTTCACAACAACCCATTAAAGAGTTGTTGGGATATCCCAATGTAGGCCAACGTGGTCACCCAACAAACCAACGATGCTATCCTTAGCAACCAATTGACCAATAAGGCCATCCCTAAGTCATAGGCAGAAAAAACCTAATAATATTTTCAATTTATTTCCATTAAAGTCATGCTAACACCACATACCCTCACTAGTTCCTTAAGGTTGCCCATTCTATTCAGAACTATGTGTAAATGTAGAGTATAACTATTCCCCCCCCACGGAAAATAAGGTCTGCATATGAAACATGTTGTGCCGATCTAAAACAAATCAATAGGCGTACTAGCTTCGACAGACTAAAGCAACTCAAATCTCTCACCAGCAAAATACTGTAAAATGTTACGTTTCATTACTATGGGATAAAGTATATTATCATTATAGTATTACTAATTCGGCGATATTATTATTATTATTATTATATTTGATGCAACTTTAGTCACTTTTCCAGGGCCTGAATTAGCATTTACACACACACACACACACACACACACACACACACACACACACACACACACACACACACACACACACACACACACACACACACACACACACACACACACACACACACACACACACACACACACACACACACACACACACACACACACACACACACACCACACACACACACACACACACACACACCACACACACACACAGCGTTTCTCCGTTGGTGGTCTTATTAAATCTTCTTCGTCTCGGCGACCTCCTCTTCCCTCTTCTTCCCCTCCGGCCGTTCAGAAACTCATTAAACTGCTGGAAGAATATCTCGCCTCTTTAATCCATCTCTCGGGTTTCTCCATCTGCCGCCCGAGCTTCACTTTCAAATCCATAACTCAATGCTGCGCCGAACACTTTTTAATATCTAATAATCAGATCTTGATCCATCAGGAGTGTTGGGCGAGTTGTTAATGACTTATGAGTAGAGCTAATTACACCGGCACGGGAGAGGTGAGCATGAATATTAAAACCTCTGCTTTGAGCACTACGTGTTTCTAAATCAATCTTCTCGACTGCCATCTTGGTATTTCTTTCGCCAGCATGTCTGTTAAATCCCAGTTTGCCAGACTGGGACTTCACTTTGTGGGCAGGGCTGGTTCTTCATAACAAACGAGGACTAAATATGAAACGTTACCTTTGGGAAGTGGACCAGGAAAGATCAATACTCCAATACCTCCTCTGTAAATCTCTTGACTTTGACTCTAGATAAGGTTTCAGAGGAACTTTCCTGTTTGTTTAGATCAGTGTTTCTCAAACTTTTTCATACCAAGGACCACCTAACTCCACAAATATCCAAAATCACATCGTTTTTCTAGAACAGATTACAAATCGCTTGAAAATGGGACAAACAAGTGGCAACATGTGTGACGAAGGTGTTTGCGCGGGGCTATATCATGCAATTTAAAGTGAAACTTAAGCTCGCTCCATTGCGGAGATATTCCCGCGAGAGTGCGGAAAAAACTCTAATTAATTAATTTATGTAAAAATGTGAAATGTTACCAATATACTCACGGACCACTAGGGGGCGCTCACGGACCACACTTTGAGAAGCACTGGTTTAGACATTGAAAAGTACATTTTAGATCTCTCCTGTGTTCCTGATTGTCTATTCTCCAACTGAACATTGAACCCAGCAACGATTCCCGATTGGAAAATGGAGTCTTTAATGCGATTGGAGATCTGATAAAGAGATAGAAGACTCTTATGTATACTAGTGCCAGTCATTTTGTTTATAAACAATGGAAAAATAATCATTCCTAGAACTCAAGATGGCTTCGTACAATGTGACCAATAGCCCAAAAGATAAACAAAATAGTCCGCACATGAGCTTTCCGTCGGTCAACTTATAATTGCATCTCTACTCTAATAATGTAAAGGATCCCTAAAAGGCCCGGACAAAGAACTGACACCAAATAACTGACACAGACGGACCCGGCTGTTGCGTCGCCTCGCGTCTCTGCGTCTTGGCCATGTGTCGCACTGGAACACACCGCAAAGACTTCAGCCGACGGCCAAGAAGCACGTACGAAATGTGCATGCGTGAGTGGCAATACCTCTCCTTACCAGCAGGGGGCGGTAGCGTGTATTCGTCATTCAAAAGAGGCAACGACCGGAAGACTGCGTGATAACCGAGAGAAGAAGAACAGACTGCGTGATATAAACAAACAACAAATAGCATGCGTTCCATGTTCCCTCGACAGCGAGGAGCTCACGGGGCTTTCCCGAACCTGAGTCGAGAGCTGGAGGGTAAATGGAATCTCACATTCGCCTTCTTAATCGTTTGTTTGGGTCCCTCACTTCCGTTTCGCTTCTCATGCACTGATTCGCTAGCTGAACAGCCAATCAGAGTGATTTCTTTCGCCGACTGCCTTCGGCCGAAAAGGCGTAGGCACGGCCGAAACGACATGACGGTGCGGGATCAAACAAATCTGAGTAGGGCGTGTCGACGCTCATCGTCGGCCTGACGCCCATCGACGGCCAACATCGTCTTGGTGTGTCCGGGCCTTAAGACCCAAAATGGCGTCTTCTAATGTGTTTGGACGACTGATTGTCAAAACCCAAGCATATTCAGTTTAGCACCAAATCAAACCGTGATTAAAAACCATTATGTTACTGCTACATGTCGATTAATTAACCAATCATTGGCTGGACACTAAAGCACTTTAATAGCCACTGAAACATGATTTAAATGTCTTATATAACAAGTAAAAAAGGTAATAAAATGGCTTCCTGATTGTCTGCAACCGTTCTAAATGCAAGACGTGTGTGGCCTGTGTGCTTCGTATAGATACAGTATATACGAATCTTGTTTTTCTCCATGTAATGAATAAAACACTTGAAATATCTCAGCCTTGCCCGAGGCGCAGGTGTACCCTGGGTATTCTCTCGGCTTTCTCTCAAGGCTTAGTTGCTGAATAATCTCTAAATATTCCCTGCATGACCGTTTGCACTATAATATCGGATGAATGAAATCTTTTCTGAATTAGCTTTTTCTTGAAGGGCACAGTTCTTCGAAATCCCTTTTTCCTCCTTACTCTTTTTATATTTTAAAAGAAAAGACAAATAAGATACGGGGAGTAGTATTGAAGCTTTGATCCCTTTTACTTACCGAGTCAGAAACGGCGAGTCACGTCTCTGTACAAAATGTTAATTTTACGACTGAGCAGTTTACAGGCAGGGAGGACAACATATTTCATTAATACCTGTCAACTATATTATAAGCGGGCAATAACAGAGATTTGGCCCACATAGCAGAAAAATGGCCGCTATATATCTGCCGAGGTTGATAGGGTGCTTGATCGATATCGCTCGGCCTCTGTGATAAGATTTGTTGGCTCTCATTTCAAGAGGCTCTGTGTTTTTGAGCAAAAACCCCCAATGGACTTTGCAGAAACTCCCAGAAGTCATAAATTATTTGGCCCCTTTAGTCGCAGAGGAGCCGGACTGTGTTTTAGGGCAGTGGAGCTGGGGGTGAGAGGAGAGAGCACTGCAGGAGAACGGTGGACGGAAATACCCAGGGTAACGGTAAGAACATTGCAGTGCTGCACGAGTCTGTAATCCTGCGTCTCAAACCCCATAGCAACCGGCTGGTATTCATCACGTCGTGCACTTTAGTGGAGCATCTATTAACTCCTAGACGATCTAAAAGACTTCTTCCGATCGCAGCAATAATCATTTATGAAATTGTACTGTTCGAGTGTCATCGAAACTTTATTTCTTATTTCTGCACGAGAGTCTGGTTCTTTGGGTTTTCTAATAAAAAAACGCCTTTCTTATCTCGTGAAGATAAGGTTTCACGTTTATTTGTAGATTCTATTAAAACAGCACTTACTACATTTTGTGTTACCAAAAATACCCCAACATCAAAGGTTAAAGGTTCTTGAATAAGACACTTGGCAGCTGTTCTTCAATTGAATTCATAGTAAACTGACAATGATCGGTTCAACAATACAAGACGTTTGAAGAGGTCTCATTGGATTCTCGTTGCAACAGCTAAAGGCCCGGACGCACCAAGCGGACACCAAAGAACTGACACAGACGGACCCCGACTGTTGCGTCGCCTCGCGTCTCTGCGTCTCGGCCATGTGTCGCACTGGAACACACCGCAAAGACTTCAGCCGACGGCCAAGTAGCACGTACGGACTGCGCATGCGTGAGTGGCAATACCTCTCCCTACCAGCAGGGGGCGGTAGTGTGTATTCGTCATTCAAAAGAGGGCAACGACCGGAAGACAGACTGCGTGATAACCGAGAGAAGAAGAACAGACTGCGTGATATAAACAAACAACGAATAGCGTGTGTTCCATGTTCCCTCTACAGCGAGAAGCTCACGGGCTTTCCCGAACCTGAGTCGAGAGCTGGAGTTCAATGGAATCTCACATTTGCCTTCTTAATAGTTTGTTTGGGTCCCTCACTTCCGTTTCGCTTCTCATGCACTGATTCGCTAGCTGAACAGCCAATCCGAGTGATTTATTTTGCCGACTGCCTTTCGGCCGAAAAGGGCATCGGCCCGGCTTGAAAAGACCCGACGGTGCGGGGGACACCAATCTGAGTAGGGCGTGTCGACGCTCAGGTCACAGGTCGAGGTTTCAGATCTGAGCGGGAGGAACACAATGAGAGAAAAAGGATAGTATACATGAGGAAATATCATTTATCATTTAAGAATACGTATCTGCAGATCTAATGTAAACTGGGATTTCAACTTAAACGTGTTACATTGGATTTTTTCCGATCCAACGTCTATCGTTCGAAGGGTTCTGCGTCTTGATTTAATCGTGCTTTCCTAATGTAATAAAGGTTTCGTTAATTGAAACAGAGCCGTTTGAGTTTCCTGAGGCTGCAATGGATACAACTTCACCTCAGTCCTAAATGTCCTTTAAATTAAAGAGTATTAATTAACCAGAAATCTTAGGTAGAGATTCGGTGCCGTCCAGAAAGTCTTTTTCATGTTTTCAAAGTCTTATACTTCGCTGAGAAAAGAGTACAAGCTCCACGGCTGTAATCTAGTTCGCCGGGTGTCTCTTTGAAATCACACCGATGCTCTTTCCAGACTCCCTAACTCGGCGGTTTCAGAACAATTCGGAGCCGGAGACGGTACACACGGCGACAGATCCACCGGAGCAAAAGAGCTGCGATAACAATTATGCTAACTATTCATCCGTCTCCCTGCGGTCCACCGCTGAATGCTGCTGGAGGTTTGCGAGACTAATTCAATGAATCATCTGTGACCAGAGGTGTCCAATCCTTAATCTCACACCGCCAGCTCTCGTCCTGAGCATCAAAGGGAATTCTGGATTCAACAGAAACACCGAAGCTCGTCAGGGCTTTGTGGAAAAGTCTTCTTCTTGCTATTGGTCCTCTGTGACATTTATAGCAGCCAGACGTGGGACATTCACCGTCTGATGTGAGGTGTACAACAATTATTAAAGGTCCCCTAGTATACTGTTTCTCATCAATATATCACAGCTCTCAGATATATCTGAGCCCCTCTGAGAGACATTTGGTTACAAAGAACTCAATGGGGGGGGGGGGGGGGGGGGGGGTTACCTTGGTTGCTGATTGGCTAATGGTTACACAAGACAACATCAAAAAGATGCCGAAATCTGATCAGCTCATTTTCAGACAGGTTTTTATAGAAATGGATCAAAAAGAGAGAAAATCTTTGTTCCTGAAACTTCAGAGTCTCTTTCCACAGAGGGGAACACATGTGTGATGTAGAAGAGGGGACACATGTTGATGTAGAAGAGACATGAAAGAAGAGGGACACATGTTTGATGTAGAAGAGACATAAAGAAAGGGGACAACAATGTTGATGTAGAAAGAGACATGAGGAAAGAGGGGACACATGTGATGGAGAATAGAACGGGAAGAGAAGGGGACACATTTGATGTAGAAGAGACATAAGAGAGGGGACACATGTTTGGAGGTAGAAGAAAACGTGGAAAAGAAGGGGACACATGTTGATGTAGAAGGACGTGAAGAAGAGGGGAACACAGGTTGATGTAGAGGAGCACGAGAAGGGACACAATGTTCGATGTAGAGAGACACGGGAAGAGGGGACACATGTTGATGTAGAAGAGACATGAGAAGAGGGGACACATGTTGATGTAGAAGAGACATGAAGAGAGGGGACACATGTTGATGTAGAAGAGACATGAGAAGAGGGGACACATGTTGATGTAGAAGAGACATGAAGAAGAGGGGACACTGTTGATGTAGAAGAGACATGAAGAAGAGGGGACACATGTTGATGTAGAAGAGACATGAAGAAGAGGGGACACATGTTGATGTAGAAGAGACGTGAAGAAGAGGGGACACATGTTGATGTAGAAGAGACATGAAGAAGAGGGGACACATGTTGATGTAGAAGAGACGAAGAAGAGGGGACACATGTTGATGTAGAAGAGACATGAAGAAGAGGGGACACATGTTGATGTAGAAGAGACATGAAGAAGAGGGGACACATGTTGATGTAGAAGAGACGTGAAGAAGAGGGGACACATGTTGATGTAGAAGAGACGTGAAGAAGAGGGGACACATGTTGATGTAGAAGAGACATGAAGAAGAGGGGACACATGTTGATGTAGAAGAGACATGAAGAAGAGGGGACACATGTTGATGTAGAAGAGACGTGGAGAAGAGGGGGACACATGTTGATGTAGAAGAGACATGAAGAAGAGGGGACACATGTTGATGTAGAAGAGACATGGAGAAGAGGGGACACATGTTGATTACGTTCCCCCTCGTCCTCTTCAGGGTTGTAACACCCTGCAGTCAGAGCACGTCCTGAGCTCCTCTCCAGCTGACATCTTGTTTTGGATCCGGACGCGTGGGTGACGAGCAGAAACCGTGTGGTCTGCGCTCAGAGACTCCTGCTGGCATCAATCAACGTCAAGACGCTTCAAAGCCACTTAAGCGCGCTTCTCACGGGTTCCAGAGATCACAAGCTGCGAGAGGTTAAGAACAGGATGTGCCGGATCAAAAGCTCCACCGCCTGCCGGTCTTCATTTCCCAACACATCCCCGAACCAGTGATACGAGATGAGGAGGCTTATGGAAGCTCCACGTGAAGAGCAATCACACAGCTTCCTGCAGGCCTTCGTTCTTGGCGGGACACGGAGATCGTAATCGGCCGTAAATGGAGGATCCGGTTTTAAATATTTAACTTTTTAAATATTAACACAGTGGCCCCTCGGGATATAAATGGTTATCACACCTTAAAAATAACACGATTATAGTTTAAAGGCAAACCTGGATAGCACCTGACACGAGGGTCGGGACCAACATATTGGATATCAGCGTATTCGACACTTTAGGCACTTTTTGCTGATAATCCTTCAGTTTGATGTTTTAAAGGCACGACTTCTACTTATGTTTTTACATTTTTCAAATAGTAATTTTACCTTATAACTAGAGATGTCCCGATCCGATCACGTGATCGGGGATCGGAGCCGATCACGTGATTTTCAAAAAATCCGGGATCGGGATTTTTTTTTTTTTTTTTATGATTTTTTTTTTTAATTTAATGTTACAAAACAAAAATGACCATGTTCACGTCTTAAAGTCATCCTGAGGACTTAGTTTTGGTTTAAAATTACACATCATGTATGTGTTGCTTTCTTTGGCTTGTTTTCAGACCTGGTTGCTTATTCCTCTCAAAGCACAAAGAGTGGGCGCAGTGTCTAATAGTAAGCAGCAAGCTAACGAGAGGCTACGTTCAGCTGGTGACTCGGGAGTCGGAGAACCTGTCAGGAGTTTGGAAGTATTATGAAATTGAAAGCGAAGGCAGTTGTAACAGCCAGATGCAATGTTTGCAAGGCAGAGGTTCCGCGTGGTGGAAAGAACAGAGCTACGTTCAACACGACCAATCTAATACGCTACCTGAGAAACAAACACCAACAACAACACGGCGAGTACACAGCGGCCACTCGGGTAACGGCACGGAAACAACCGACACTTTCAGAGGCTTTCAAAAGGAAAGAGAAAAACTGCCCCAGAACAGAGAAAAGGCCAACACAATAAACAGCCAAGATAGCTGAATTCATCGCGTTGGATGGACCAGCCGTTATCTGTTACCTTTTTTTTCTCTTAATGCATTGCATAAAGATCGGGTCGGGAAAAATCGGTTATCGGCAGATTGTCAAAATCAAATGATCGGAATCGGATCGGGAGCAAAAAAAAGGTGATCGGGACATCCCTACTTATAACTAGTGGTGCACGATAATTATCGGCCCGATATTAGGAATTATGACGTCGTCCCGATAAACCCGATTAAAAGTATTAATAGCCCCGATAATATACAATATATTCTTTGGGTAAAAAGAATCAGTCGCCTGAAACATTGCCATGGCTACGATGGTGTGTTAATAAAGCGTACGAAGACGCCTGCGCTGCTAAACTAGCGGCGCATCCAAAGCCAGCTGCAAAGGCACCGGGGCTTTGACCTATCGACGAGGCTTTTGAAAAAGGCAAGGAGTTTGCCAGAGACGACCCCAGGGCTAAAACGATCTCTAACTTCGTCATAGAAACGATGGCGCTTGACGACCAGCTCTTCTCCCTCGTCGAAGATAAAGGATTTCAGTCGGCTAGTTCGTCATTTAACCAGGTGTGCAAAAACTACAGGTACATTTAATATATATATATTATATTATTATCGGTTATCGGTCTTGAGAAGCAGGAAGTTATCGGTATCGGTTTCAAAAAACTAATATCGTGCATCCCTACTTATAACTCAATACAACCTAGGGCTGCTCAATTAATCGTATTTTAATCGCAATTACAATTTTGGCTTGCAACGATTATGAAAACAACGTAATCGAAATAAAACGATTATTTTATTTTTTAATGATTTTTAATTTATTATTGGTTTTTCAGTTGATACTTAAAGTTCCGGGTTTTTTCCCTCCAATTTCAAAGTAAAAACGGATAATAGTTTTTAATAATCGTGATATCAATTATTGACCCAAATAATCGAGATTATGATTTTGCCATAATCGAGCAGCGCCAATACAACCTCAAACAAATGACCAAAAAGCAGATTATTGCTGAAAAAAGGCACGTCTGAATATACATACCTTTTCCAAGCTGCTGGGAGTTGAATAAGTACAAATTGTTGAAACGCATCGATCTGGAAGTGAACCTGCTCGTCTGAGTCAAAACGTCAGAACCGGACGCTTTCGGATGTGTAATTAATTTGTTTATACATAATTCAGAATCAGTAATATTTTTGTATATCAATTTGACACTGCTGAATGTTGTATTATATAATAATTCTCATGTTACATTTTAGTATTATTGTTTTACACATCATCCTTCGCGTCGAAAGGAGCCAGTTGAGGCGGTTCGGGCACCTAGTTAGGATGCCACCTGGACGCCTCCCTAGGGAGGTGTTCCAGGAACGTCCAGCTGGGAAGAGACCAAGGGGTAGACCTAGGACCAGGTGGAGGGATTATATCTCTTCGCTGGCCTGGGAGCGCCTTGGGACCCCCCAGTCAGAGCTGGTTGATGAGGGGAAAGGAACGTTTGGGGCTGGAACTGCTACCCCCGAGACCCGACCACGGATAAGAGGAGAAGATGGATGGATGGACATTCTAAATAAATCTAATCAAACAGGATCTGTCGCTTCTGGCGGTCTTTATCTTTCCTGTGTCCACTGCTGAATGGATGCAAGTGGAAGTCACACTCTCCCAGGTGTCATACAACATGAGGAAACTTCCAAGCTGTCCTCTTTCACTCAGTTTCACAACCTGAGGCTTGGGGAGGCTTGGGATGCCATGCGTTTCAGATCAGACTTCTGTGACGTTTACCATCATTTCTTATATTTCCATCTGTTAGAAACATCTCCCTGGTCCCCGGCTTGAGCTTCATCTCAGGATCAGGTGTCTGGGATCCTCTCCAGAATGGAAGGAGTCATCACATACAGAGCATCAGCTAGTTCCTGAGCAGTGTCCTTCACATGCTGATATCCAAGAGAGGGAGTCACACAGTCACAAGATGGAGGAGTAGAAAAGCAGTATCAATGTTTACTTCAGATTAGCTCCACGTCAGAAATGAGCATGCTTGATGTCTCTCTCCATAGAGGCTGAATCATCATGTTAATCACATAGCTATCATCTGCCTCAAACAGTCCTGATGCTCTTCCAGGTCATCACACATCCTGTCATGTTCACAGCTCCAGTTGATACCTCGGTATCATGTTACTCTCATACTAGAAGAGGATATTCAGGATGTTCCCAACACCATCTCTTATGAATCTCCTCTGTCCCTTAACATCCAGCTCAGCGTCATCTTTTGATCTGTTGAATGTCCTCTTTGCATCCGCAGTCTTTCCTCCTTCTGTACGTACGCGTTTCCGTTCACATGCTCGCTGACCCTCGACTTAAACCCCCTTTTTTCCACAGATGTGCGTGTTTTCTTTCGTGCATATGGCTGTGCTTGTGTGGGTGGGTATATGGACGTGCTTAAAGTAGTCCAATGAAAACAAAAGCAAGAGGGTGGACACAAAGCATTGAGCTTGAGACACAGAAGGGTAAACGCACTCTGAGTGCAGCATAATCTCCTCTGACTCTCAAAAGGCTTCTGGTTTATTCAGTAAGCTTTGAGCGGCTGTGTGATGGCACACAACTGGACTAAGAACAAGAAACTATATATACATGCCTTAAGAAAAGGAGAAAGAGTATGACGGGAAGTGAGCTGCAGTGAGAATGGAGGCTATAATAATGCTTGGTGTGTCCTTCCTTTCCCACTTGTTACTCAATGGTTTCCCAGTGCAGATAATGCAAGACATCTTTCAACGTCTGTACTCAAACCCCATTGCCTTTTTCTACTTCGAAAAATAGCAGAATTAAGATGCATTTCTGCCGAACCCTTGGCGATAGACACCTCCATTTAAGCCCCATGCACACACTCCAACAAGCAACTGATATGTGACAAACGGTAGGATATTCAACACACGTTCGAGCAAGAAAGTCTTACATTTCGCCGTCTGAACTGGTCCTTCTGACATCTGAATAAACTCCAATGAGGAAGAGGAGATTGTTGTGTAAACTACATTTCCCACGGTCATCATGAACTTTTGGATCTCGCATGAATACATAGCACCTAGGTTGAAATGCAATACAATCCTGTTTAGAAAAAAACAAGAAAGGGAAGATTAAGAGAAAAGTACAATGGGAACTACTTGGAACTGGGATTTACCTACACGGCACTGAAGATGAGCCTTTGCCAGTATGCGTTCTGTGCTACGAGACACTGGCTAAGAGACACTGGCTAACGAGACACTGGCTAGGAGACACTGGCTAGGAGACGCTGGCTAGGAGACGCTGGCTACGAGACGCTGGCTACGAGACGCTGGCTACGAGACGCTGGCTAACGAGACGCTGGCAAACGAGACACTGGCTAGGAGACACTGGCTAGGAGACGCTGGCTAGGAGACGCTGGCTAGGAGACGCTGGCTAGGAGACGCTGGCTACGAGACGCTGGCTACGAGACGCTGGCTACGAGACGCTGGCTAACGAGACGCCGGCAAACGAGACGCCGGCTACGAGACGCCGGCTAGGAGACGCCGGCTAGGAGACGCCAGCTAAGGAGACGCCAGCTAACGAGACCGCCGCTGCTAACGAGACGCCGGCTAACGAGACGCCGGCTAACGAGACGCCGGCTAACGAGACTCCGGCTAACGAGACGCCGGCTAACGAGACGCCGGCTAACGAGACGCCGGCTAGGAGACGCCGGCTACGAGACGCCGGCTACGAGACGCCGGCTACGAGACGCCGGCTACGAGACGCCGGCTACGAGACGCGGCTAAACGAGACGCTGGAAACGAGACGCTGGCTAGGAGACACTGGCTAGGAGACGCTGGCTAGGAGACGCTGGCTACGAGACGCTGGCTACGAGACGCTGGCTACGAGACGCTGGCTAACGAGACGCTGGCAAACGAGACGCCGGCTACGAGACGCCGGCTAGAGTACGCCGGCTAACGAGACGCCGGCTAACGAGACGCCAGTATGCGTTCTGTGCTACGAGACACTGGCTAAGAGACACTGGCTAACGAGACACTGGCTAGGAGACACTGGCTAGGAGACGCTGGCTAGGAGACGCTGGCTACGAGACGCTGGCTACGAGACGCTGGGCTAACGAGACGCTGGCAAACGAGACACTGGCTAGGAGACACTGGCTAGGAGACGCTGGCTAGGAGACGCTGGCTAGGAGACGCTGGCTAGGAGACGCTGGCTACGAGACGCTGGCTACGAGACGCTGGCTACGAGACGCTGGCTACGAGACGCTGGCTAACGAGACGCTGGCAAACGAGACGCCGGCTACGAGACGCCGGCTAGGAGACGCCGGCTAGGAGACGCCAGCTAACGAGACGCCGGCTAACGAGACGCCGGCTAACGAGACGCCGGCTAACGAGACTCCGGCTAACGAGACGCCGGCTAACGAGACGCAGGCTAACGAGACGCCGGCTAGGAGACGCCGGCTACGAGACGCCGGCTACGAGACGCCGGCTAACGAGACGCTGGCAAACGAGACGCTGGCTAGGAGACACTGGCTAGGAGACGCTGGCTAGGAGACGCTGGCTACGAGACGCTGGCTACGAGACGCTGGCTACGAGACGCTGGCTAACGAGACGCTGGCAAACGAGACGCCGGCCTACGAGACGCCGGCTAGGAGACGCCGGCTAACGAGACGCCGGCTAACGAGACGCCAGTATGCGTTCTGTGCTACGAGACACTGGCTAAGAGACACTGGCTAACGAGACACTGGCTAGGAGACTGGCTAGGAGACGCTGGCTAGGAGACGCTGGCTACGAGACGCTGGCTACGAGACGCTGGCTAACGAGACGCTGGCAAACGAGACACTGGCTAGGAGACACTGGCTAGGAGACGCTGGCTAGGAGACGCTGGCTAGGAGACGCTGGCTACGAGACGCTGGCTACGAGACGCTGGCTACGAGACGCTGGCTACGAGACGCTGGCTAACGAGACGCTGGCAAACGAGACGCCGGCTACGAGACGCCGGCTAGGAGACGCCGGCTAGGAGACGCCAGCTAACGAGACGCCGGCTAACGAGACGCCGGCTAACGAGACGCCGGCTAACGAGACTCCGGCTAACGAGACGCCGGCTAACGAGACGCCGGCTAACGAGACGCCGGCTAGGAGACGCCGGCTACGAGACGCCGGCTACGAGACGCCGGCTAACGAGACGCGGCAAACGAGACACTGGCTAGGAGACGCTGGCTAGGAGACGCTGGCTACGAGACGCTGGCTACGAGACGCTGGCTAACGAGACGCCGGCTACGAGACGCCGGCTAACGAGACGCCGGCTACGAGACGCCGGCTAGGAGACGCCGGCTAACGAGACGCCGGCTAACGAGACGCCGGCTAACGAGACGCCGGCTAACGAGACGCCGGCTAACGAGACGCCGGCTACGAGACGCCGGCTACGAGACGCCGGCTAACGAGACGCCGGCTAACGACACACGGCTAACGGACACCGGCTAACGACAACCGGCTACGACACACCGGCTAACGAGACACCGGCTAACGACACACCGGCTACGACACACCGGCTACGACACCGGCTACGAGACAACGGCTAACGAGACACCGGCTAACGAGACACCGGCTAACGAGACACCGGCTAACGAGACACCGGCTAACGAGACGCCGGCTAACGAGACGCCGGCTAACGAGACGCCGGCTAACGAGACGCCGGCTACGAGACGCCGGCTACGAGACGCCGGCTACGAGACGCCGGCTAACGAGACGCCGGCTAACGAGACGCCGGCTAACGAGACACGGCTACGAGACACCGGCTAACGAGACCGGCTAACGAGACGCCGGCTAACGAGACGCCGGCTACGAGACGCCGGCTAACGAGACGCCGGCTAACGAGACACCGGCTAACGAGACACCGGTTAACGAGACACTGGCTAACGAGACCGGCTAACGAGACACTGGCTAACGAGACACTGGCTAGACATTAACGATAACCTCTTTTCTCTTCAGCGAACCTGATGCTCGCCACCGATCCATGTTTTGTGGTTTTGCACATGCACACGTAACCATGGGTAACCAGGCTGAAATTAAGTGTTGTCCATAATTAACAATAAAAATATCTGAGTTTTAAGTTTATATATGTACTTATTTTTACGGTTTGCAGATGAGGTGGCCTGCGAAAACCCTTGATAATAATAGTGGTCCGCATAAACAAAACGTTAGAGAAGCCCTGCCCTCGATGATGCTAGATCCGGCTGGAGAGAACTGAAGTAACCAGAAGGGTTTCCAGGCCAATGAATTGGTCAAAAATCTGGCACCATTTCGTATTTCCAATAGAGGCCCCTGATCTGTTTCTGACTTCTTCCAAAACAATATTGAAAAAGCCACTGAAGCATATTCTGTGCAAACCAGAAGGACATTCGAAGGTCTCTAAACCAGGGGACTTCATTTTATGTGGCCCCACAAGAGCTTGCAAAGAATATGATATGTTTATTATACGGTTACATGCTACAGAAGCCACGTTGCCCATAAACTACATGTCCCACAATGCCTCTCAATATGACTTTTTTCTCAGAATTTGCCTTTTTTCTTCAAAATATCCATTTTTCATAGAATCCCTTTTTCTCAGAATTAGATCTTATTTCAAAATGTCACTTCTATTTATTTTTTCTCCAGAATTTGGCTTTTCTTTTTAAATCATTTTGGGACATACGCCACTGAAAAGACTTGCAATTATTTGCCCTAGACTTTCTGCTTTCAGACGTAGTTAATTAAGAAGTATTCCCCTATCCGATGATAATCCAATGCAGAGGCAATGATGTAATATAATTACATTAATTTATATATATGATATATTTATATATGTATTTCTATATAGTCTTAAAGTTACACCGGCCCTTTAAGTGCAGCCATAATGCTGATGTGGCCCGCGATGAAATTGAGTTTGACATCCCTGATCTAAACGGACTGAACCAACCAAAATGGTTTCTGGTCCATCCAAATGAAAGGATTAATATGTACGGATTAAAATAGCTTTGTTCCCATTTCAAACCTGACATGTTTGCATTTTGGAGTATAATACTGCATCAAACGTGACGCCATTTGAAGTTTCATATTGTGCCATCTTGTTCTGTCAATACAAACAAAGCCAACGGATCCTTGAATATAAATCTGGAGCTTCTGGGAAAGGTTCCTGAGGGAAGAACGCAATTAATTACGCAGTCGAATGAGAAAAGTTGACGTTGTTCCACTTCTTTATTGTGCCTCCCTCCACTAGCTGCCATTACACACAATCACCCCTAAAGGCAATTCAGTCTGTTCAATTAACGTGCACGTGTAAAGACTGTGGGAAGAAAATTGAACACCGTAATGAAACCAATGCAGTGACGTGTGCAAACCCAGAAAGTCAATTTGAACCCAAGAGCTTCTTAGAAACTGTGTGTTGAAGATCTGCTTTACTTTTCGAGTCTTTAGGGGTGTCAAACTCAATTTCATCGGCGGGCCACATCAGCAGCACTCAAAGGGCCGGTTGTAACTTTAAGACGATATAAAAATACATATATAAATATATCATATATATAAAATAACGTATTATATTACATCATTGCCTCTGCATTGGATTATCATCGGATAGGGGAAAACTTCATAATTAACTACGTCTGAAAGCAGAAATCTAGGGCAAATAATTGCAAATCTTTTCAGTGCGTATGTCCCAAAATGATTTAAAAATAAAGTATAAATAGAAGTGACATTTTGAAATAAAAATCTAATTCTGAGAAAAAGGAATTCTATGAAAAAATGGATATTTGAAGAAAAAAAGGCAAATTCTGAGGAAAAAGTCTATTCCAGATGCATTGTGGGATATGTAGTTTATGGGCAACGTGCTTCTGTAGCATGTAACCGTATAATAAACATATCATATTCTTGCAAGCTCTTGGGGCCACATAAAATGAAGTCGCGGGCCGAATGTGGCCCCCTGGCCTTGAGTTTGACACCCCTGCTTTAAAAGCACACTTCTTGACGCCGTTACTCCAATTCCTCATTTCAGCAGAGACGGAAACAAATGATAAGTTGGAAACCCTCCCTTCTGATAAACGCTCACTCTGGCGGGCTAATGGGAGTTTTGCCGAAGTGCCTTCCGTCTCAAGGTTAATGGGGAACCCGTAAACAGCTGACAGGAGAAATTGTGAAATTCGCTACGGAGGAAATTACAGTTTCTGAAGCAGCTGAACCGAAGCCTTCTTTAATATCACCTGGCAATTAATTTCTAAAGCAATTTGAAAAACAGCAATAATGAAAAGACAGCTGCTCCATTAGCCGGTTCCTATTGAACTTTACTAACGATGCATTTTGAACCGCAACTGTTCGGGATTTTCAACGTTTATCAAGGGTTGCCATGGAAGCCGTTTTGAAGTTAATTGAACTTCTTGATTTATATGTGTTGCATGTTTGCAGACCGCCAGAAAGGCTGCAGTGTGAAGGAGGGAAACAGCACAAGCTTATCCGACACATACATGCTTCCTCCTGGAGCCAGTCTGACTAATTCCACACACACACACACACAGGCTGAACGATTAATCGATTTTAAATCAAAATTGCGATTTGAAATTATGCGATTATCAAATGGCAAAGCCCTGCAATTCTTTTTTTCTTTTACAATGTTTTTTTTTCTTGTGTGTCCAGTCGTCCACACCAATCAGAAGTGCTGTGCTCCACATGTACCAGCCATTGTTAACCAATCAGAAGTGGCCCATGATAGAAGGTGACAGATTGATCCAATCACCTGCCAAGTATTTTGAAAGGGCTGCGGGGTGCTAGAGACGGGAGCACGTTGATACGATCGCAATCGCAATATTTGTCAGAAAAATCGCAATTAGATTTGTTCCCAAAATACACACACACACACACACACTTGTAAACCCCCTCAGGGTGGTTTCTGTCAGCCTGACACACACACACACACACACACACCCCCCCACACACACACCCCACACACACACACACACACACACACACCCCCTCAGGGTGGTTTCTGTCAGCCTGACACACACACACACACACACACACACACACACACACAGCGTCCTTTGTAAAGAAGTACAGAGAGAGAAACTTGTCAATTGTCACACGAAAAAGCACCAGATTTGACATTTGAATCCAGTCGGCGGTTTTGGTTTCTGCTGAATAACATTTTGATTGCTATAAACGCCAGATTGTTCGGCTTCTTCCGGGCCCTTCTTTGCCGCTTCACACCACCAACCGAGCAGGCAGCGGCTTAGTCACATGTTTGGGCTTCCTGTCATGGTATTATCAACAGCATTGTGTGTGTTCGGCCCACATTTAGGAAGTCTAGACACCTTTCGTTCACCTGCAAATTATGTAAGTGCTGCAACACAGGCGATACGAGAAAAGTAAAAAAGCTTTTGAACATTAAAGCATGGAGACATGTCGCCGCGGAAGAGCCACGAAACACTCACATGGAAATGACCGTAATTAAAGTTCCCAACAAACCTATTTTGTAGCTTAAGTACAAAGTGCCGATATTTAAAAACCCTGCATCAGTCCGGACGCCGTCTACTTTTCCTCGGCTCGATTGCTTCTGTCTGACTGGCGACATATTGTAATTAACATCAATGCCTTATCTGTCAGCGGCACACATGGACTGACTGTCCGCGAGACAAAGGAGAGCAGTGACTCGGCTCTATCTTTAAACTACCGATAGTGCTTCTGCAGATAGCGGCAACACACTCCTGTCTTCAAAACTCAGTGTGTGTGTGTGTGTGTGTGTGTGTGTGTGTGTGTGTGTGTGTGTTCAGGTCTAGGCTTTTCAAAAGGAATTTCATCTCCAATATACAGACTGTTGAGAGTCCAATTTCCTGAGCAGTGTGGCGGAGCGCTCTGTCTGAGGTGTGTGTGTGTGTGTGTGTGTGTGTGTGTGTCCTCCACACCTCGGCAACATCAACGAAGCGCGAGATGAGCATCGCTGGGAAGCAGACACAGCACAGTAGAAAACAGAGTGAGAGAACCAGAATGAGGACAGCATGTTTAATGGAAGTGACAGAGAGAAGCCTTTACACCTACAAATCACTGGACACACACACACACACACACACATACACACACATACCTTGTTCTAGTCTGCTGAATAAGAACAAAACAACTTCTCTAACTCCTCTCCTTTCTAAAGCATCCTAACTCTTTTCTCCATTTCTTTTTCAACTACAACTGGAAATGATACTGGCCGTATTCACCCAGTGCTTACATACGGCAATAATGTCTTCCAGTTAAAGCGTCATTGCTATTTCTTATAGCATCACCAGCCTTTATCAACCTTTACTTGCCAAATAACCTGTTTTTCAGAAGAGGAACTAAATATTTGGATAACCAATATGTGATTATATTGTAAAAAAAAAAACGGATATTTGTGAATTTACAGCGATGTTTGGAGCCGTGAGGGAATGTTGCTGGCTGTATGCAATACAAAACACATCACCAACTAGGGATGTCCCGATCACCTTTTTTTGCTCCCGATCCGATTCCGATCATTTGATTTTGACAATCTGCCGATACCGATTTTTTCCCGATCCGATCTTTATGCAATGCGTTAAGAGAAAACAAAGGTAACAGATAACGGCTGGTCATCCAACGCGATGAAGTCAGCTATCTTGGCTGTTATTGTGTTGGCCTTTTCTCTGTTCTGGGGCAGTTTTCTCTTTCCTTTTGAAAGCCTCTGAAAGTGTCGGTTGTTTCAGTGCCGTTACCCGAGTGGCCGCTGTGTACTCGCCGTGTTGTGTTGTTGGTGTTTGTTTCTCAGGTGGCGTGTTAGATTGGTCGTGTTGAACGTAGCTCTGTTCTTTCCACCATGCGGAACCTCTGCCTTGCAAACATTGCATCTGGCTGTTACACTGCCTTCGCTTTCAATTTCATAATACTTCCAAACTCCTGACATGTTCTCTGTCCCGACTCCCGAGTCCCCAGCTGAAACGTAGCCTCTCGTTAGCTTGCTGCTACTATTAGACACTGCGCCCACTCTGTTGCCAGATTTCAGAGGAATAAGCAGGTCTGAAAACAAGCCCAAAGGAAGCAACACATACATGATGTTGAGTCATTTTAAACCAAAACTAAGTCCTCAGGATGACTTAAGACGTGAACATGGTCATTTTTGTTTTGTAACATTAAATCAAAAAAAAATATTTTATAAAAAGAAAAGAGAAAAAAAATCCCGATCCCCCGATTTTTTTTTCTCCCGATCCCCGATTTTTTGAAAATCACGTGATTGGCTCCGATCCCCGATCACGTGATCGGGACATCTCTATCAACAATGTTTTTATGATGACTCGGTCTAACCAAAGGGGGTTTAAATTTAAATTATGAGAGCCACACATTTGGCGATAGCTAGCTAGATGACTAACTTTCGCTAGCTAGCTTGTTAATAGCTAAGCTAATTACCAGGGGTGTCAAACTCAAGGCCCGGGGGCCAAATCCGGCCCGTGACTTCATTTTATTGCGGCCCCGCAAGAGGTTGCAAAGAATATGATATGTTTATTATATGGTTACATGCCGCTTTACAGAAGCGCGTTGGCCATAAACTACATGTCCCACAATGCATCTCAAATATGCCTTTTCTCTCTCAGAATTTGACTTTTTTTTCAAAATGTCACTTATTCTTTTGACTTTTTTTGTTGTTGTTGATTCGTCTTCATTTTGTGACATTCTCACTGAAGAGACTTGCAATTATTTGCCCTAGACTTCTGCTTTCAGACGTAGTGAATTATGAAGTTATATCCGATAATAACCCAATGCAGAGGCAATAATGTAATATATAACACATTATTTTATTTATAGGGATGCACGATAATTATCGGTCCGATATTAGGAATTATGACGTCATCCCGATAAACCTGATACCAGTATTAATAGCCCCGATAATATACAATATATTTTTTGGGTAAAAAAAAAGAAAAAAAGTCCTGCGGTGTGGATTGGGATGAGGGGCGCTTGTTTTTCACTCGGCTCCTCCCGTTTTGCCAGCACTGTGGTGTTAGTGGTTTAGGAAGAGGGGAGTTCTTCACAAATCCAGCGCTCCCTAATACTTCGAACCTGATCAGTCACCTGAAACATCGCCATCGAAGCGTACGAAGACAATAATACAATACAAAGTGTGTGTGTGTCTGTCTGTGGGTGTGTGGGTGTGTGTTTGTGGTGTGTGTGGTGTGTGTGTGTGGTGCGCGCGCGTTGGGAGCTATGTGCAACTGAAGGCATATGCTCGAACCGGAGCTGCCTGGAAGCCTGCAATAATCATGTTCATGTATCCGAGCTGAGTGCTGACTTCTCCTACAATGTCCCGCTGTCTGCTTCCTGCATCAAGTCAAGTGCTCGGCGCAGTTGTGGCGAAATGTCGCTCCTCTGTTTTCATTGAAACAGCTCCTTATATCCGTTAGCGCCGCTAGCTAGCACCAGATGCTAAACACAAACAATGCACGTAAGGTCTCTCGCTCGCTCGACACACACACACACACACACACACACACACACACACACACACACACACACACACACACACACACACACACACACACACACACACACACACACACACACACACACACACACACACACACACACACACACACACACACCACACACACACACACACACACACACACACACACACACACACACAACACACACACACACACACACACACACACACACACACACACACACACACACACACACCACACACACCACACACACCACACACACACACACACACACACACACACACACACACACACACACACACACACACACACACACACACACACACACACACCACACACCCTCCCGGTCCTCCAGATGGCCGTCGGTGCCTGCCGGTGAGCGTGGAAGTGTGGTCTGCCACAAGCGGGCGGCAAGAGCGGGGCTGTCAGCATCAGCTTGTAGATGTATTTTAAAGTCGATGCGCTCTGAAGCTACGGGCGGCCGAGGAAAAAAAATACACATGCGTTAATCGCGTTAAAATAATTAGTGGCGTAAATCTTTTTATTATCGGTTATCGGCAGTGGTGTAGTCTACTTTTTTGTAGTGGGTATACTGTAATAATTGTATTCATCCATCCTAGACGACGCATCGCGGAGCGACACCTGTCTCGAAGCAACACCTCATGAACACCATCACACTCACTAATGCATAACTAGTCTTGAGACTGGTTATGTGTTATCAACATGTCAATGTATTATAAGCATTTGTATGTGACTTTTAACTGCCAGTGACATTAACAATAAAAAAATAAAAGAATGAACAATGATGGAAAAAAGCCCACTTATCTTCTAGGGTTTGAACAATTAATCGACATTTTTATCAATATTTCAATATGGCCGACTGCAATTTTCAAGTAATATACATTACATAGGGTCATGCTACAGATGTCCTGGCCCACACATCATATTCTACACATAAAAAAACATCTGTGTTTCGCATAGATCTGCACAAATATCACACAATAATCATTTTAAACCTATTTTTCAATGCATTTAGTTTATTCAAACTTGTTCAGCGCTATTATCTTCAATAAATCATTGTCAAACTATGTACTGTATCAGCTTAAATGAACAAGCAAACATCCTTGAAGTGCTACAAGACAAATTAGCTTCAAACAAGAAACAAATTAACAAATAAGCTTCACCTCAATAAATGAGGGTTGAAAAAGCACTCAACATGTCCATACTGGGTTCACTGTGTTAGTCCACTCGCCCTGCAGATGTAGCCTCGTCAATGAGAACAGACCAACTTGCTTGAAGATGTCACAATACTGTGAACTATTTTTTTCTGCATCTCTTTTGCTATGTGTTTTACAATGTGTGTGGAACTGTACCTTGAGTGCAGACTAGTGCCCATTTTGGCACCATTTTTTTCCTGAAGCTCAATCAGACTATCATGTCAGTAAAAGGTCGGTTCATCTTCGCAAGATATATGCTGTTCTGAATACAGAATCTGTCTCTGCAAACACAGTCTCTGACACAGCTCTCACCAAATGTCCAACTAAATCCTGTCCACCCTTCTCCGTGAGCTCCTGGGCTATTTTGTGTGCTCTGGACGTTTCATGTCGTCTAATCTATTTACCTAACTTTCTGTCCCTCCACTCTAACCAAGGATGCCTGTTCTTAAATTCCATAGGCCTGACTTTCATTCCACAAGGCTGGCCAGGAGCTCTCATCTGGTCCGAAACAAGGAGATAATATAAACATTGTGTTCTGACCACACACACACACACACACACACACACACACACACACACACACACACACACACACACACACACACACACACACACACACACACAACACACACACACACACACACACACACACACACACACACACACACACACACACACACACACACACACACACACACACACACACACACACACCACACACACACACACACACACACACACACACACACACACACACACACACACACACACACACACACACACACACACACACACACACACACACACACACACACACACACACACACACACACACACACACACACACACACACTCCCTTTCTCTTCCATTGATCCACCACACTAACGTTGATCAAGTTAGCTAGCAAGTTAGCAAGTTAGCTACAGTTACGTTAATGATATCACCTTTAGGACAGCCACCCTGACATGCTCTTCTTCTATAGTGGTAATAGGAGGAAACATTGAAATATTGTCGTCTGTTTTCGTTTCATGTTTGCTTCCTGTTTAGCGCTCCGCGAACTTGAATGGTGGACGGATCAAATTCTGATAACGTTAGAGAAACTTGGGGTTTGTCAGAGCCGTGTGTTGCTGTTGCTTAGCAACAGGCCACATGCGACGGAAGCTCCAGATGTCCAAAGTATTAACGAAGAGGCGGAAAGCGTTGAAAAGCGCAGTCACAAAATGAAGTTGTTACGTATCATCGCTCATTTTTAAGAGGGTATACGGAAATCACTGGCATTTTCTAGTGGGTATACGGCGTATACCCGCGTATCACGTAGACTACACCACTGGTTATCGGTCTTGAGAAGCAGGAAGTTATCGGTATCGGTATCGGTTTCAAAAACACAATATCGTGCATCCCTAGTTTCGTGGATTGTCTTAATCCACCGAACAGCTGCAAATATGGTGGTGATGGTTGTGTTGGTGGGCAAATTGCAAAAACGATATGCAGGGCCGAATACAAACTTTAAACCCCGGCCAAATAACACCTCACCGTTGCCTCGACAACCCTCTTTACCTGCCGGTCAAACGGTCATCCAGCACTGAATCACAGGGCAGCATGGCAGAGAAAATGGCTGCCGTTATGACATGTTTTATTCCAAAGAGCTGCACAGCCTTCCTCTCGTTCACAAACACTGATGGGAGATCGATGCCATGCCAGGTCTGACCACCAGGTGGCAACTCGGGGTCACGCAGAACACTTACTGGGTCCAAAAAATACTTTGCTAATACGTTTTTTAACCAATATGATGAACCATTCCTAAACAACAACAACAATGTACGAGTTTTAAAGTGAAATGCAACTGTCTGCACGAAGTACTGGAGAAGTGATGCTGTGAAACTACAAAAAGCAGTAGTAGCTGGACTAGCTGAACAAAAAATGGGTTTCAGTAAAGCATATCTTTTGTATTATTATTTCTGCACATTGCACGTACTGAAATCTTTTGCACCCTCTTAGTTTAAATACATATAATAGCTCTTTGCACATTTTCCATAAGGTTATTAGAGTGCTTGGGCACTTTCACACCGGAGTTACTTTTCCCTGTAGCCTATAGCTCCAATATAGTTCCTGAAAATGTGCAGATTGCAAACCACGCCCCGTAAAACTACTCCAAAAACGTTTGTTGAATCCGCCATTTTATTATCCTCGGATAGCATTAGTCACACCAACGGAGAGAGACTAACTAATGGCAACGAAAAAGAAACATGGGAGCGTGGAGATTGTCGGTGTTCTGCGATTTAGTCCCCAACTCCGGTGGCAGTATAATACGCCGTGAAGTGGTTTGCGGCCTGCCAGTAAACCCGAAGAAGAAAAAGAAGAGACAAGACGAAGACGAAGACGAAGACGAAGAGAGAAGAGAGACGATACGAAATAAGCAGAAGAATAAAGCAGAAGAAGACAGACGAATAGTCAGCGGCTTCATTTGCCTAATCCTCCCTCAGGAACTTATTCCGGTGTGAACGCGATCTGCTCTTCAGTTCATCAGAACTAAGTACGGCAAAGTACTTGGTGTGAAAGCGCCTCTTGACTTTTGTTAGAGCGTGCTACTTATCCATATATTATCTGAACTTGAATTGTTATGCATAATATATCATAATTGGAATTGGCAATAAAACACATTAGATAATTTATTATTTGTTCAAGTGATGGAATTGCACACTCGCAGTTTTAAATAAATTAGACTAACTTAGATTTTCAGCAATTTATCAGGATATGCTCTGGTTTGAACAAAAGTTATTATCATTCTGAGTCACAAGCTGCAAAAATGCAACCAAGTGCAATTGGATAGAAGAAGAAAGGAAGTAAATTCACAAGAGAACTTATAGATTTCATGTTCAGAAAGTTGGACAAACTCGACTTTTCCACTTTGTTTTTTTTCTGCCGTTGGCTTCCAATAGTGTCCCGTTTCTAAAGTGTTATTTTAAACCGACCATTCGCAGCTACTCCAACTTCGGGATGACCACTCGGACCCAAAACGATCTGATGGTTTGTGGGTAAAAATCGATTGAAAAAAAGCTTTCGGGCTCAGACGTGGTTCACATTCTCACTCAGAAACTGTTCCTACGTGAGGGACATGAAAACGTTCTCAAAAAAGACAGAAAATGAGAAAGAATCAGAAACAGATTGATTCCAGGTTTACACGTACGAGGAATTGGACTTGATGTCGTGGCGCATACATACAAGTAAAACAACACTAATAACTTTTTTTTTAAATAAGAAAAAATATAGTAAAATAAAAAATAAAATAAAGCAGTATTTACATTGAAATAGAATGGAATAAAATGGTAAAATATATGCAGTAGAAAAACCTAATTAACTGAATGCCTGCACACTTTTGGAATGAAAATGACTATTTCAAGATGTTTAGCAGAAAAAAGGCAGCGTTTTAATCCAAAATGCGTCACTCGGAGCCTTGAAAGCTTCTTATCGTTGACAAATCCCCTTTTGGACTGCAATGAAACTCTCTCTCCGACCCCCTCTTATCTGTCTGTTTTA
>JAMFTG010001653.1:0-2500 GCA_023974075.1 Chaenocephalus aceratus
TGAGGACTTTCTTTTTTTTATTTATACATTTTTTAAATCATTTTTTTATATTTATGAGTTTAATTTATGTTTTTATTTTGAACCTTCTTAAGGCATGTAGTATTTGGGTTCAAACTGAGCATTTTGTTCTAACATTTTCCTCTTTTATTATAGTTATACAAAATGTAAAACTTGCCTGTGAAATAAAGGATTATTAACACGATAAATTATGTTGTATTGTTACAGTTTGTCTGACCCGTCCGCTCTCCTCTCACGGCTCATCGTTAGCGACATGTAGCATCGAGATTTGAAACTGCGACACGACGTTATTAATAATTCACAAAGTGTGCAGAAGCTAAACTGCATAATAACCATTAAATATTAAAGAGAGATAACGGTTCCTGGGGATATTTTCCTCTCACATATTTCTGCTCTTTGTCTAATGAAATCAGAAAAGCTCATTTCCTGCTCGTCCGGCAGGTCGCAGGGAGATATTATTACCTCCGCGACCTCCGACCTCTGCTCTATTAGCAGCGTGTAATGAAGGCGCTCCAAGAAACGCTGTTTATTTACAATATTCAGCGCTTTCTGGGAGAAACACACACACACACACACACACACACACACACACACACACACAACTACAAATGACCCCAAAAGACTACAATAAATGATAAAAGACTTCAAAAAGATAATAACAATTTAAAATAAAGAAGGAGATGTGAGATGTTTCCTCCCCTCAGCTGACACTGCCCTCTAGTGGCAGAACGCTGCAGGTGCTACCCTGCAGTTCCTCCATGCAGAGCAGATTAACGACTGGGTCCCCCTGAGAGAGGGTCAATTCAGACTCCTCCCCCTGAGAGAAGGTCAGTTCAGACTCCTCCCTCTGAGAGAAGGTCAGTTCAGACTCCTCCCCCTGAGAGAGGGTCAGTTCAGACTCCTCCCCCTGAGAGAGGGTCAGTTCAGACTCCTCCCCCTGAGAGAAGGTCAGTTCAGACTCCTCCCCCTGAGAGAGGCTCAGTTCAGACTCCTCCCCCTGAGAGAGGGTCAGTTCAGACTCCTCCCTCTGAGAGAGGGTCAGTTCAGACTCCTCCCCCTGAGGGAAGGTCAGTTCAGACTCCTCCCCCTGAGAGAGGGTCAGTTCAGACTCCTCCCCCTGAGAGAGGGTCAGTTCAGACTCCTCCCCCTGAGAGAAGGTCAGTTCAGACTCCTCCCTCTGAGAGAGGGTCAGTTCAGACTCCTCCCCCTGAGAGAGGGTCAGTTCAGACTCCTCCCTCTGAGAGAGGGTCAGTTCAGACTCCTCCCCCTGAGGGAAGGTCAGTTCAGACTCCTCCCCCTGAGAGAGGGTCAGTTCAGACTCCTCCCTCTGAGAGAGGGTCAGTTCAGACTCCTCCCCCTGAGAGAGGGTCAGTTCAGACTCCTCCCCCTGAGAGAGGGTCAGTTCAGACCCAAACCACTACAGAGACCCAAACCAGTCCAGAGAAAGACAAAGAAAAGGCTACAAAGAGATGTGGAATAAAGGAAATGCTTCTCCACTTTTCCCATCGATATTTAAAAACTTCTAAAACTGGTGTCTGCCACAGGACGAGGAAAACTGTCTCCAAACACCAATAACTGCTCCATGCAACAGGCTCTATGCGAGAGAGGATCTCCACGAGGGGACCTGCGCGAGGGGACCTCCGGGAGGGGACCTGCGCGAGGGGACCTGCGCGAGGGGACCTCCGGGAGGGGACCTCCGCGAGGGGACCTGCGTGACAGGACTCAGATCAGTGTAGTGTGACTGTCCCCACCATGGAGCCTCCCGAAGCTGAAGGCCTTTGTTAAAGTGTCTCCGGTTGTGGAGAGGTTCCACGTGCGTCCAGCCGCCCGAAACAAGCGCTCCCATAGAGGCCTCCAGCCGGAGGAGCGTCTGCAGAGCCAGGCCTGAGGGCACAAAGAGCCTGATCCGCTTTGTGCAGAGCATGACGTCTTCCAGGACCCCTAAAGCCGCCGGGAATTTACATTTGGACCGTTCTACGTGGCTTTTGAGACTCTGACTCGGGGAGTTTAACTCAAGGACACTTGAGCAAGGAAAATGGTGGAGGAGTGAAGCGGAGTCGCCTTTTGACAGCGGGATAATCTCTGCATATTCAGATGGACCACTGATTTCATCCCCCCCCCTAATCAAACCCACCCTCCGAGCTGGAGCCGCCGCAGAGTTATAATAATAACACTTTGGATTTTCATCCTGGAGCTCAAAGACGCTTTCCGTCGAATCAGAGACAGATCAAAGGAAACTAAAAACATAAAAGTAAAGAGTAAAGTGGGTTATCGCTCAGTTTGGAAGCTCGAGGGAATCAGTGAGTTTTGGGAGGTTTATGGACGGCACACGAAGTTAAATAATATAGAAGTTATATTTCATGCTGGGATTGAGCATTAATACAGTCTCTCAGGAATTGAAATTGAAATCAGTGTTTTAAGCAACGTGATGCGTTCAAGGACCGTCAGATACACGGAGGTCCTTCATAATAATAATAATAAC
>JAMFTG010001653.1:7500-42816 GCA_023974075.1 Chaenocephalus aceratus
CGTGCGAATCAGGGCGGTTAACGCCGGTGATACAAACTCAAATAAAGCGGCAAGAAATAGTCACGTGCAGCTAAAAGAAGGGGATTTTAGGGTCAGCTGTCAATGTCATCGTTTTTTTAAATGCACTTATCATTTGAATTAAAGCGATCTGTTCCAGTGATCTGAGGCCACGTGCGTGACACAGAAAAGAGCATTTTAAACTAGTTTATTGTTTAAAAGATGATCTGTGAGAGGTTTCCTCTCGCTGGTATTCCTGGAATTTGCAACCTGATATTTGAGATGCTCCGCGAGCGGCAGGCTGCACTCACGCGCCACACTTCATCTACACGTTTTATAAATCTGTCTTTATTTCTTTGATAGTGAATCATGTGCAGAGCGCGTCCGCGTGCATGGATTCCCCTTCAGATACAGAACATAAAAGCTCTTTAAATGGCATGTTCTGCACGTGCATCAGCCGGATGGAGCTTCACATGTGTGTGTTTAATATAAATATAATACCAAGTTTCCCTGCCAGCGTTTTGTTCTGAAACTCCGCCGGCCGGCTGCAGCATGAAGCGCGCGCGCGTGTGTGTGTGTGCGCGCGTGTGTGTGTGTGTGTGAGAGAGCGAGTGTGAGGGGGGTTCACATTATTCAGGGTGACAGGGGGCTTCCCAACCTGAGACATGCATGTCACTTTAACCCCCTTTCCTCTCTCTCTCTGTGCCTGTGTGTGTGTGTGTGTGTGTGTGTGTGTGTGTATGTGTGACCTCCTGCTGAGAGGATCTAAAGTCCCACAAAACAACCCCCAAATTACACCGTGGCCCCGGGGCCCGGCAGGAGGAAACCCACTGAGTGTGTTTAAAAAAACTGCAAACACACACACACACACACACACACACACTGTGTGTACAGAGCGAGCGCTGCACACACACACTTTAATTCCTGCTAAATTTAGAAGGAGCTGAAACTAAAAATATATATTTTTTTATATTAACGCTGAAAATGTCGCCCTCATTTCCTTAATTTAAAATACAAACGGTTTATTCAACAGATTATTATTTGTGCGTATTTCTGAGGCTGAAACGTTTCCCTGTTTTCACCCGATATAGTGAAGTCACATCATCGACGAAACACTTCATCGATTATGGGATAGTTTGAACCGACTCATCAGCAGGAACACATTTACTGCTCAGATCCTGCAGAAAACTATCTTTAAGTCATTAGTGAAACATATTAAACAATTATCACAATATCTTGTTTATATATTTAGTTTATTTCAGAAAAACTGATTATTTGGGAGGTTTTTTTAGACAAAATCTTGTTGTGATTCAAAGACTCGGCATGCGTTGTGATATTGTCGATTGCTTGAAGCATCGTGTTTTAATACGGTTTGTTTTAAAGGTAAAAAGATATCAAGTTTATTAACGTCCCGATTATTTTCACTTTTATTGCAAATACTGCAAAAAAATAAATCCTGATTTCAAGACATTTTTTAATTCATTTCATTCAAATCATTCTCTGGATCTTCATCGCCGTGTGTGTGTGTGTGTGTGTGTGTGTGTGTGTGTGTGTGTGTGTGTGTGTGTGTGTTGGCCTGTCCTGCAGGAGTTAATTACAGACGCATCAAAGAGCCGCGGCTGCAGAGGAGAGGAACCACGGGACCTTTGATTCTGTGTGTGTGTGTATGTATGTGTGTGTGTGTGTGTGTGTGTGTGTGTGTGTGTGTGTGTGTGTGTGTGTGTGAGTGTGTTCTGTCAGAAGAAGTTTCTCGTGTCATCTGACAGAACACTTCTCAGTAAATGTGTTTGACGTGATTTATCTTCAAGAATTTATCCCTCACATTTTTCTGCTCAAAGGATTTTGTGGATTTATTGCAATACTTTCTGAGTTTAGTGTTTTTCAGTGTTGGAGTTTCTCGGTGTTGGAGTTTCTCGGTGTTGGAGTTTCTCGGTGTCTGAGTTTCTCAGTGTTTGAGTTTCTCAGTGTTTGAGTTTCTCGGTGTTGGAGTTTCTCGGTGTTTGAGTTTCTCGGTGTTTGAGTTTCTCGGTGTTGAGTTCTCGGTGTTGAGTTTCTCGGTGTTTGAGTTTCTCGGTGTTGGAGTTTCTCGGTGTTTGAGTTTCTCGGTGTTTGAGTTTCTCGGTGTTTGAGTTTCTCGTGTTGGAGTTTCTCGGTGTTGGAGTTTCTCAGTGTTTGAGTTTCTCAGTGTTGGAGTTTCTCAGTGTTTGAGTTTCTCAGTGTTGGAGTTTCTCGGTGTTTGAGTTTCTCAGTGTTGGAGTTTCTCGGTGTTTGAGTTTCTCGGTGTTTGAGTTTTTCAGTGTTGGAGTTTCTCGGTGTTGGAGTTTCTCGGTTGTTGGAGTTTCTCGGTGTCTGAGTTTCTCAGTGTTTGAGTTTCTCGGTGTTTGAGTTTCTCGGTGTTGGAGTTTCTCGGTGTTTGAGTTTCTCGGTGTTTGAGTTTCTCGGTGTTTGAGTTTCTCGGTGTTGGAGTTTCTCGGTGTTGGAGTTTCTCAGTGTTTGAGTTTCTCAGTGTTGGAGTTTCTCAGTGTTTGAGTTTCTCAGTGTTGGAGTTCTCGGTGTTGGAGTTTCTCGGTGTCTGAGTTTCTCAGTGTTTGAGTTTCTCGGTGTTTGAGTTTCTCGGTGTTGGAGTTTCTCGGTGTTTGAGTTTCTCGGTGTTTGAGTTTCTCGGTGTTTGAGTTTCTCGGTGTTGGAGTTTCTCGGTGTTGGAGTTTCTCAGTGTTTGAGTTTCTCAGTGTTGGAGTTTCTCAGTGTTGGAGTTTCTCAGTGTTGGAGTTTCTCGGTGTTTGAGTTTCTCGGTGTTTGAGTTTCTCGGTGTTTGAGTTTCTCAGTGTTGGAGTTTCTCGGTGTTGGAGTTTCTCGGTGTTTGAGTTTCTCGGTGTTTGAGTTTCTCAGTGTTGGAGTTTCTCTGTGTTTGAGTTTCTCAGTGTTGGAGTTTCTCAGTGTTGGAGTTTCTCAGCAGGAGTTTGAGCAGCGCTACGTAGAAAGCGGCTGCTATCATTGGACACGCAGAGCAGCCGTCTGCGGACAAAGAAGTGCAAAAAGGGAAAAGTAAGAATACCAACTTTACTCCCAGAAGTGCGCGACCTTCAGGAGAACCCATCTCCTTGAAAGATGTCAGATCACTTGATACAATGATACACAGAGAGCTCCGTGAGTCTCAACACTTTCAGGACTTTTAAAAGATCGATCTGAGATATGTTAACACCACCATAAGGCTGGGTTTTCGACCTGCAGCCTCCTCGCCTTAGGAGACGCTTCAGGATGTTCTCCGGCCTGACGTCACGAAGCTGCACAGAGTTGACCTCTGAAGGCCTCGTTGATATGAGAGGGAGAGCGGAGGCGTACGCAGCGCTGTGGCTTTGGGTTCAACATAGCGTTCAGAGGCTGCTGCGGGACCAGAGGCTCAGACCCTGAAGCTGTCCTCTGCAGACACTGCCTGCTCCTCTCTCACCTGGATGAGTTTAACAGTTTCAGTGTATTTAAAAATGTATTTTATGTTTTTGAGCTTTTTCTGATCAGTTTCGCTGTAAATGCGAACGTTACCTTAAAAACCTCCAATAATACGTTTCCTGCAGCATTTTAACTGATATTTGACTAAACTGTCTATAAAAGCACATGTATGGGTGTTCAGTCCTCCGGGAGTGACGGCATGGAGACGTGGGGGGTGCAGAGGACGTGAGAGACACGGCGAGGTCAGAGGTCAGAGCAGGACCCTCAGAGGGCTGCAGACACATCGGATTTAGTTGAAGTTTCTACGGCTTTTAAAAATCATTTTGTGGAATTTCTTGAACCGTTTTTTGTGTATTTTTCTCCAGGATTTTCTAGACTTTGCTGCAGGATTTCTTTCTAGATGTTTCTTAGATATTTAGTGGCTTTTTCTGCAGGTATTTATTGGGTTTTAACAAAAGTGTTATTTCCTTTTCCCCAGTATTTTATATATTTATCTGAAGTATTTTGTGTATTTATCTGCAGTATTTATCTGCAGTATTTGCTGGCCTTTCCAAAGTGTTTCAGTGGACTTTTATCCAGTTCTTTGTGGATTCTTCTGCAGTGTTTTGCCGGTTAATCTCAACCTAAAAACAGCTCCTGTATATAATCCTCCATGCTGCACGTGCACACGTCAGATACCAAAATGAACTGCTTGTATTTCCTGTCAAACATGAAGACGTATTTAACGGTGTGGAGCGTGCGTGTGGCAGTGCTGCTAAACGTGGGGGAAGTTAGCAAAGTGCTGCTTCAGATGGTCAGATGTTGCGCAATGCAGTGGACGTTAATGAATGCGTGCATGACCAGAAGGTGCTGTTAGCATCCTCACAGGTAGCATGAAGCTAACGGAGAGGGAGCTGCTGTCACAGGTCTGAGATCAGCTGCAGGATATTACCATCACACAGACAGCGGCACTATATCCTCCGTGTTAAAGGAGGTGGGTGTGTGAGTGTGTGTGTGTGTGTGTGTGTGTGTGTGTGAATTCAAATGTCATGTTAGCCTCTATAAACAACAGCGCTGGAGCCGTACTCTATTTAAGTCTCGCCCGACCCCAGCTCCCTTTACGGGATTGCTATTATTCAGCAGAGAATAGGTGCAGGCCCCCGCCATAAATTCCTGCAAGTGGCCCTTAGAAAGTGTGTGTGTGTGTGTGTGTGTGTGTGTGTGTGTGTGTGTGTGTGTGAGACGTTACAGTGCAGTGTGTGACCTTTACAGCAGAAACACACTCGTTTGTTTGCTTCACCAGAGCGGCTGCAATAACTCAGCTGCTGAGGAGTCACACACACGCCACTACACCTGCAGCCGCCTGTGTGTGTGTGTGTGTGTGTGTGTGTGTGTGTGTGTGTGTGTGTGTGTGTGTGATTCTGCGAGACTCACCGTGAGTTCAGAGCGACTCCTCGTTCACAGAAAGGCGTCACGCAGCTCCTGCAGAAAGTAAAATGTGACATTGATTAAAAAGTTAAAAGAAGATTGTAACTTATAGGCATTAATAAATCAATAAGTGAATGCAAGTAAATCTACAAAAAACTGATATTGTTGCAGTTGTGCAGGAAATCCAGTAAAATGTCCAAATGCATGCAAAGGAGGTCGAAATTCACAAAAGACTAAATAAGTTCATGAATTTGTGCAAAAAAAGCTGCTAAATTCCTATTTCTGTGACGCTTCATTTTGTGCATCAATTAATCATCATTTTAGTGCAACTAAAACTACAGAAAACCCTTGATTAGTGATCACTGTGCAACACAGTATCCTAAATAACGAATAAACGATTGAATGACGGTAAAAGCATGTAGAAAGCAAATCATAAAGTCTGCTAAAACATACTTTTATGACAATTTCACAGGAAATAAGTTGGATAAATGTTCAAATTAGTGTCAAAGCATTGAGAATAACGTCAAAAATCATGAATATTTAAGGTATTATTTAGAGTAAATAGTTTTTGGGAAAAGCACAACATGTATAATGTCCGTCATAGATAAGATACGTGCTAGAAAAACTGCAGAAAGTCAAATATTTGAGACAGAAAACTTCTCCTAAAATCTCCCCCAGGTGAGTTGGTTAATGAATGGAGATAAAGAGGGGGGTCTCAGGTTATTGTACCCTTAAATAACATCATTGTTAGGGTCTCTATTATACTCTAATGAACCATTGTGTTGGTCCTGCAGGGAGGGGGGCAGTTAATCCCACACTAACTGCCCTATTGACATGCTAACGAGCCGTTAGCCTCTCATTCACAACGAGCTAATGCTAACGCTAATGCTAACGCTAATGCTCTTACATGCTCAGTATTTAAATGTTTGTTTTTACTACTTTTCCTGCAGTAAATCCGTTAAATACTTCCTCCACATCTGTCAGTGAGTGACTATGAACTGTAGACATTATATTACCTCCTTAGAAAAACACACAAATACTCACACTTTGGTTTGTTATTTTAAAGTAGTTTGAAAAGGTTGCAAAGGAGCTAACACCTAGCTGCTAACGGCTAACGTGTGAACAGCACATGTTCAGTGGACTGATGAGGAGAGATCAGAGGGGTGTGTGTGTGTGTGTGTGTGTGTGTGTGTGTGTGTGTGTGTGTGTGTGTGTGTGTGTGTGTTCATGATGCTTCACCTGTGGCTCTGATTGATCCTCAGTAGTAAAGACTCTACAGCTAACTGCTAACTGTGTGTGAAGAGACACTGTTAGGAAGCTACTGGAGAATCAAATGATAGTAAATTAAATATATTTTAGATAAAGAGGCTGAAACTAACCCTGAGGAAACGCCAGACACACATGTTCTGCATTTAAAATTGTTCCAAATTATAGGAATATGTAAGAATATGCAATAAGAAGTCAAAATGATGCGTTAAAAAAGTAAACGGACTCAAAACATGTACAAATATTCCTTTAAATGTCAGAATTCTCCATGCAAAGTCACTTGCATTTCCTAAATGTAATAAATATGATACCAATAATTGTAAAATATGCAATAAGAAGTTAAAATCCTGCATTAAAAATGTACTTTAAAGTAGAAATACTCCAAGTTAAGTCATCTAACTTCAATCCTCCAAACAAAACTCCACTAGAAGTAAAAAGCCTGCAGAACTTTATTTAAATCACATTAACTGAGTTTTATCAACATAGTGGTCGTTTTTCTATATTTGTACGACTTAATAACCGAGATTTGAGGCTTAAACGTCTGCTTCCTTCATGTGTTTGTATTTAAATGCAGTTTAAATAAAGTCTCTTTGAAGATAAACACAGTCAGAGACTCAGGGGAGAGGTCAGATCAACTCTGAAGACCCCCGTTGACCCCTAACCCGGACCCTCTGGTGGAGTTAGTCAAATAAACAAGAAGCGCTGAGACATTAAAGACTGCAGGTTTTATGAATGGATGAACGGGGGGGGGGGGGGGGGGGGGTCGTTATCTTGAGTCCAATTGGTCCTAATTGAAGTTAATTTATGCGTTACCTAATTAGCCGGGATCTAGTTTGAAGGAGACGGACAACCAAGAACTAAACGGCTAAAACAATGAGATACATTTCTGTTTTATTTTGTTTAAATTTAATATATTTTCAACATGTTCTGACCTTTCATAGATCGAATGATTTTGTATAAAAGAAATCCTGAATATTTCGAAAAACACGCATTTGTGTCGTGCAACTGTTGGAATATTTAAATAGTATTCGATAATTTAAAGCAAACAAAAACACAAAGTACTACTCCAGTGTTTGCCACACGGAGTCTGACATGCACTTTGTCTGATGGGTACGATGTGCAGATGCTGTATTGAGATTGTTACTTAAGGTTATTTTATATCTTTAGACGTTAAGATAGAAAATAATCTGCAAATTAACTCTTTCAAATTAAATTTTTTGATAGAAAGTAAAAAACACTCCAAGAATAATCCAGAATATTTAGAAAAGAGCTGCGAGTGTAAGTGGATCTATGAAGATACGGTGTCGTGATGATTGGAGAGGTTCTCCTGCAGAAAGGGGTTCCAGCCTGAAGTGTGTTTAACCTCTTTGCCTTTTCACAACGCTGAGTGCTCTCAACGCTGAAGAGTCCTCTTCCTCTTCCTCTTCCTCTTCCTCTCGTTCAGATCTGTAGCGTGTCTTTGTGTTTCCACAGAGAGCGGGTTTTCCTTGGACATGGAGACATCGAGAGCCGCGGAGAGAAAGGACAAGATGGACGGCAGCGGATTCCCCGAGCTGCACAAGAAACCCTCAGAGACTCCAGGTAGCACACACACACACACACACACACACACACACACACACACACACACACATTAAATATGAATGTGAGAGGAGGGGCCTCGGGCCTCAGAGGCGACTCACTGACAGGAATCCTAAACACACCGCGGACTTTAAAGAAGTGAAGACACTCTGTCCTGCATTTTAAGTGTTAACAGTAAAAGTAGAAAATGCAAAATATTAATTTAAATCAAATAATATTATACAATTATTTAATTAAATTAGAAAATTGCAAGAAAACTACATTCCAATATTTTAAGATTAAAAAGTGATAAAAGTTAAAAAGATAAATAAAAGAATTAGAAATATAATTCAAATTGAATAAACGTTCTAATATTTTCAGAAGCTAAGCCGTGATACTTTCAGGGAAAACTAGAACATTTAAAAAATATACAACTGTCAGAATAACGTCAAGAAAAAACTCTTTTAGTGTAAATAATAGAGTAAAGGGCGTCGAGCGTGTGAGCGGGAGCACTGATCAGAACATGACACACACACACAGAATATCGCTGATAGATGTCAGAGTGTGTGTGTGTGTGTGTGTGTGTGTGTGTGTGTGATGAAAGCTGGTATAACGAGGCTCGCACACCTCCAGAGATGTTAGACGACAGAGATGCAGAGTGACGGCTGGACTTTGAAATGCAGATGCGCCGTGAGACGTGGACGCGGCGGAGGTGCAGACACTCGTTAAGGAACAAAGTGGGAGAAGCACCTCTGACGGGGGACCACGTGTTACGGGAGTAGTGCCCCCCGGTTTGTATCCACGCCGTTTCACAGGGTTTTCGATGTTTGAACAAAGCTGTGTCTCAACCCGCAGCAATCAGTGCCGTGTGCACAAACAGCTGATTGTCTGTTTAAAGCAGGGGTGTCAAACTCAAGGCCCGGGGGCCACATCCGGCCCGCGACTTCATTTTCTGTGGCCCCACAAGAGCGTGCAAAGAATATAATATGTTTATTATACGGTTACATGCTACAGAAGCACGTTGCCCATAAACTACATGTCCCACAATGCATCTCAAATTAGACTTTTTTCTCAGAATATGTATTTTTCTTAGAATTAGATTTTTATTTCAAAAATATTTTTTCTCCAGAATGTGGCTTCTCTTTTTAAATCATTTTGTGACATTCTCACTGAAGAGACTTGCAATTATTTGCCCTGGACTTCTGCTTTCAGACGTAGTTAATTATGAAGTTATTACCCTATCCGATGATAATCCAATGCAGAGGAAATAATGTAAAATTATACATTATTTTATATATATGATATATTTTTATATGTATTTTTATATAGTCTTAAAGTTACAACCGGCCCTTTGAGTGCCACCATAATGCTGATGTGGCCCGTGATGAAATTGAGTTTGACCCCCCTGGTTTAAAGCATTCGGAAATATGTGTTTTGAGCTGAATATGTGGGTCGAGGCTCTAAATGAGAGAATGTGCAGGTTTTATGACAGAAAGGTGAATCTGCAGCTTCTCTTGGCTGGACGTGGCGCGCGGCTCGAGGTTTGAGCTCTAATTGACAGGTTTTTGGGCTTTAATTGATATTTCGCTGGATTTCTTTACAATTTGATGCTTTTTTTTGTTTCCAATGATAGAAATCAGCGTATGTTGGCGGCGTCAGCTCGAATGCGTTGTTTGTAGGGTTTTGAAATGATAGTGAAATACATATTTAATAAGTTTCAGCTCTTATGTGATATTTCTTTTGCTTAGATGTTTGTGGCGATGTTCAGCTCTGATCAGCAGATTGATCTTGGTTTTAAATGATGGAAACGGACGGTTCGGGGATTCCAGCTCGAACTCGATGCTCTCCTGGTTTTAAATGAATATTCAGCTTTAATTATCTTTTCGTTATTGTTTCTCAAGGTGGTTCAGCCGTGAAGTTTTTCTTACTATTCATGAACCTGAAAGTTAGTTCGAAGTCATCGCTGAAGGAGTCCCTGCGCTGGTGAGTTGATAATAAAACCTTTATTTAAACACAGGAACACGACAGTATAAACCCCGGGACCCCCGCCGCGACCTCATCTCGCTCCACCTCGTTGTATATTCAACACATTCTCCGTTTCCAATGCGAGCCCCTGACTCTTTAATCTCCCCTGGCCCTTCAAATGAAAGCTAAGCCCCACCCCCCCTCCTCCATAACTCTTCCTCCCCCGTGTTTTAATCTTAAACAAACACGCCGTCGACCAATCAGATAGCGGCGCGGTGACACGGCGATTACTTACGGGCGTAATATGCATTATTATTATTCCTGAGGCCATGCGGCTGATAAGTGAATATTCAGGCCTTGAACCCTCGTATGCATCTCCCTTTGCTCCCTGTCAGACGCCGTGTTATTTATCCCCGCACTTCCCGAGCACACGTTTAATGCCGAGTTTTAATATGTTGTTTGCACATATTTATTTACAGCGGGGCGGGGGGAGTTGCTGTATCACACTTTAACAATCTGGCCTGCTAATAGGACCATTTATCATTCAGCAGCTCCCAGCGGGGGGGGGGGGGGGGGGGGGGGGGGGGGTGAGAGGGCTGGGATAACGAGAAGCCCTGCATGGACCAGGTGCTCCAATCAAACGTCCCCGTGAAGAGGGGGAATAAAGCTCTGGCACCGGGACTTCTTGGCCCCTGAAAAGCCAACAAGCGGCCCCTGGCAGAGCACAGGTTGTGTGTGTGTGTGTGTGGTGTGTGTGTGTGTGTGTGTGTCGCCGCCTGGTTAATAGATTCAGATGAGCGTTTGTATTTCCTGTGACAGCGAGTTAAAAGTGATAGAAACATGAATATTTAGGAGGTTTGAGCTCTAATGTTATGGTTGGATTGGTTTTAAATTATATCCGAGTATATATGCTGGTAGTTTGAGCTCTGATTAATATTTGCGGGGTTTTTAAATGACGGTAAAGTTCATATTTTGGAGGTTTCAGGTCTAATTGGATGTTGTCGGGGGGTTTAGATGATAGTAAACTTGAAATGTGAGGTTTGAGCTCTAATATTATGGTTTTATTGGTTTAAATGATAGCTAAGTGTATATTCTGGTAGTCTCAGCTCTAATTGTATGTTCTTGGGTCTAACTGATATCAAACTAAATATTTCTGCTGGTTTCGGCTCTAATTCGCGGCGTTTCTTTGTTTTCACACGTGCAAAATGTTATTCTACGACTAGTCGTGCGATTAATTTCTCTAATTAATATGCAGTTATTCCTGTGCTGACCCCCAGGTATTTTAAAAACCCACCTCCTCAGATCTGTGTGTGTGCGTGTGTGTGTGTGTGTGTGTGTGTGTGTGGCTGCCTGGTTAATAGATCCAGATGAGCGTTTGTATTTCCTGTGACAGCGTGCATCTGTCTGCACATTAAGCCGTCCCGGGGATTGTGGGTAATAAGCAGTATTCAGGAAATATTGATGCATGTGTCGCTGCCTTCGTCTCCGAGGACTAAATCCCCCTCTGTTCGTATACATATAAGACTTCTCTTTAAGGCGGGGGTCAAATCTGATTTCCGTGGCGTTGGTTAGATTTAGAGTTATTGCCTTTTGCTAAAATATCCATCATGTATAAATATATTTATGTAACGCCGTGCATCCAGTGAGGCGACGTCTGCAGGACTTCACGAGGAAACACTTTTTCAGATGAAATGCAGAGAATACAGATTAAATATGTTTAATTAAAGGCCGTTCCGATGCTTTCTGACGTGTCGCATGCTCCTCGTCTGCAGGGGAAGGCGTCCGAGTCATTCCTCGGGACTTCAGGTTCAAAGGGTCCTTTCAAGCACACTTTACGGTCCATTTGGAGCTTTGAATTATCTTCAGTCGCTGGTGTGAAGTCGCTTTTGGTTGTAAATGATAGTTAAGTATATATTCTGGTAGTTTCAGCTCTAATTTAATATTTTCTGGGCTTTCAAATGACAGTAAAGTGAAAATCTTGGAGGTTTCAGCTCTAATTTTATGCTTTTGGGTTTTAAATGATAGTACACTGGACATGTGGGAGTGTTCAGCTCCGAGTAGCAGCCTGTCTTGGTTTTAATTCATATCAAACTGAATATTCTGGTGGTTTCAGCTCTAATGTAATATTGTCTGGGTTTTAAACGACAGCAAAGTGAATGTTTTGGACGCCTCCGCTCTCATCGTATGTTTCTTGTGGGTTTTGATACAAACTGAATATTTCTTTGGTTTCGGCTCTAATTCTAATTTCTTTGTTTTCTCTCGTGAAAAATGTTATTCTACGACTAGTGGTGCCATTAATGTCTCTAATTAATATGCAGTTATTCCTGTCCTGACCCCCCCCTCAGATACCTGTGTGCGTGTGTGTGTGTGTGCTGTGTGTGTGTGTGTGGTGTGTGTGTGTAAAGTAGGCCACAGCTAACAGTTTGATGGAGGGTTTTCTGCAGGCCGCTAACATCCGTCCTGCAGAGGGAGATTGATGCCTCCCCCCCTGACTCCCCCCCTCCCCCTGACTCCTCCCCCCCGACGGTCTTTCTGCTGAGGGAGGGTGTCGGGGGGGTCGAAGCTAACAGGCTAAATGTCTCACAGGTAAAGGGAGATGATGGAATAAGCCGTTCTAGTGACGGGTGCAAAAGCCGACAGAATCTCAGTGAATAGTTGCAACATGATTTAAAACAGATGCAAAACCTCCGAGAAATCGTGCACTATGGCAACAAGTCGAAGCTCGAAGACCAAGAGTAAATGCTAAACATAAACGTCTTTGCAAAATAAGTTGTAGACGGAGCAAAGACCCGATGGAACACGAGTCGATGCGTGTGAGGTGTTTGGAAAAGAAATCCAGAAGAGATCTGAATATACTCCCAGTTTCTCTCTCGATATTTATTGCATGTGTACTATCTAGGCCACGAGTTCCTTAATGACGCGGCTGCAGAAAACACACACGTCTTTGTCTAACGGGGGGGGGGGCATCCTGGGAAGTCATCTTCAGCTGATTTAGACTGCAGGAAGTCTGGAAACTGAGCATTATGTCAATTATTGGAAAGAAAAATGCCTGAATTTCTACATAAAACTCGCTTTTTGGGCCGAATCAAAAGCAAGTTTTCTGCATTTTGGAGGACACACAATGTGGAAATGATCCAAGGATGCTCACTTGATATCGCGGTAATGTCCATATTTCATACGCTAAGTGAACACTGTAAAGGTAAAGGACGTCTAATTCAAATGTTGAATGTATTTTGAGTCTTTTTGAGTAAACCTGGTGCGTTCAGGGACACGACCTCAGCGTCTGTGAAACAGAACGACTGCATGTTGTTTCAGCCGCTCAGCGGAGGCGTGTGACGACTGGAGGTGTGTGTGACTGACTGGAGGTGTGTGTGTGACCGACTGGAGGTGTGTGGGTGTGTGTGACAGGAGTGTGTGAAGCAGCTGCTGTGTCCCGGGGAAACGTGAAGAGGCGCTCTAATGGCCTTGTAAGTACCTCAGAAAGCAGCTGGAGATTAGCAATAAGAGCTAATTATCTGAAATCAAAGCCGGCGCTGAAGAAAACACTTTCAATCTTTTAAACCTGTTAAAGAGGCCCTTTCCCGTCTAGTGTCTCTACTTTAAAGAGTCCTCTCCTGCTGATGTTCAGGTGTATATCAGTATTGTAGTGTCTCTACTTTAAAGAGTCCTCTCCTGCTGATGTTCAGGTTGTATATCAGTATGTAGTGTCTCTACTTTAAGAGTCCTCTCCTGCTGATGTCAGGTGTATATCAGTATGTAGTGTCTCTACTTTAAAGAGTCCTCGCCTGCTGATGTTCAGGTGTATATCAGTATGTAGTGTCTCTACTTTAAAGAGTCCTCTCCTGCTGATGTTCAGGTGTATATCAGTATGTAGTTGTCTCTACTTTAAGAGTCCCTCTCCTGCTGGTGTTCAGGTGTATATCAGTATGTAGTGTCTCTACTTTAAAGAGTCCTCTCCTGCTGATGTTCAGGTGTATATCAGTATGTAGTGTCTCTACTTTAAAGAGTCCTCTCCTGCTGATGTTCAGGTGTATATCAGTATGTAGTGCCTCTACTTTAAAGAGTCCTCTCCTGCTGATGTTCAGGTGTATATCAGTATGTAGTGTCTCTACTTTAAAGAGTCCTCTCCTGCTGATGTTCAGGTGTATATCAGTATGTAGTGTCTCCACTTTAAAGAGTCCTCACCTGTTATACGATATGTTGATTGAAAGTAAAGTGAGTTATGTTAGCAGCAGGATGTGTGTTAGCGTGGGAGTAATGATCTACTCACGCCGGATCTACTTTCCTAATCAGAGAAAGTAGACCCCCTCCCTGCTGTGAGTTATGAAGAAAACAGCAGGATACTTCCAGTCATTTCAAAAGCTAATCTGGCTGCGATGAACCCGTTTGTGTTCGGAGACTGAACACGTGTTGCATTGTGGGAAAAAAGTCATGTTTCCTTCAGATTTAAGAAAGATTTAAGAAACTAACCGATGCTACAATGAAACCAAGCAAACACGCAGTGCTTTCAGTGTTCATTTAATGAAACACGCTGATTTTACAGTGTGTGTGTGTGTGTGTGTGTGTTCAGGAAACTAGTCAGAGGCGGGTCGTCGTAATCAGGCTGCACGGACACATGTGAGGTCTTTTGACGGCGTTTCGGGAACACGGGACGTCTTTGGGACTTTCCCGCGGCGGCGGAGGATCTGCGCAGCTGGGACTGGACGGTCGGAAAGACGCCGAAGTTCAGCCTTAGACCTGCATCGATTTAGTTCCACATGAAACTTAAAAACAAACAACAGAGGACATCATATTTACATATTCACAACACGTACAAACACCCGTAGCGTCAGAAAGCATCTCGTGCGGACGGGCCTTCAAAACATTCAGAGAAATAAAATGCTCAATTTCACTTTGGACTGAAGGCTGTTCCAACGAGTGGAGCTGCGCATCAAAGCCGTCTTCCCTCAGACGGTCCTCCCTCTCGGCACATCTAACAAGACCACATCCTGATCTCAGACAATAGCTGCTGCAGCTTTCTGCTTTCCCAGAGAGCAGATGTAATACGGGAGTTTGCCCAACATGGCTTTATAGATGAAAGTGTACCAGTGACTGAGCCTCCGTACAGAGAGTGATGGCAGACCTGCCTTGGCGCACAGGGTGCAGTGATGAGTCAGCGCTTTACAATTTGTGGCAAATCTCAGTGCGCTGTGATACGCAGCATCTAACTGGACCAGGCAATGGGCAGGTGCATTCATATAGACCAGATCCCCAGAGTCCAGCACAGGTCAAAGGTCACAGAGCCTCTTCCTGGCCTCAAGGAGAAGCAGGACTTGTTCCTGCAGAAGAACCCTAGCCTCACCCTCAGCTTTTTAAGCAGATTAGTGACCTGAAGTTTAAAAGAGAGACAATAATCAAGCCAGATACCCAGGTATTTATAACAGGCAAGAACTTTGAGTTTTGTTCCTTGCGTAGTTACAATATCTACAACAGGCTCTGGAGTATTTTTTGCTTTAGAAAGAGCGTTACCTTGGTTTCATCCACATTTAAAAGAAGCTTTAGTTCAGAGCGCTGAGTCTGAGTAGTGTTAGAAACAGCCTGTGATGTAACACCAGCTCCTGAATGGAGGGACCTGCACAGAACATCACGGTATCATCCGCATAATGTAAAGTAGCTTCATCCACATGTTCCCCTACAGCTGTTAATATATATGGAGAATAAAAGTGGGCCTGAAACAGAGCCTTGAGGTAACACCATTAGAAATGTTCAACCACTCAGAAGACAGCCCATCAGAGTGAACACATGGGACCTTTCAGAGAGGTAGTTCTCAAACCACCCACTGCAAGGCTGGACATCAGTCACCACGTTCATCGTGGCAGTGATGGTGCTGCGCTGCTTTCTGAAGCCTGACTGATGCTCAGACAGGATGTCATTTATACATAAAAACTCCTTTACTTGTTCACTCACTAGTCAGACGAGTCTGCTGGGGGGGGGGGGGGGGGGGGGGTCACGGACGGACGGACGGATGGAAGACGTGGAGCTGAGCCTCCTGGAGGCCTGAGAGGCTGATCGGATGACAGACGCGCTCAGCGGGGAGGGGTGCAGCACAGAGTGAAGGTCCTCTGTGACGACATCAACGCATTGGGATGAAACACGAGAACTGATCACGAAATACATTCTCAATATTATTTATCAACGTTAAAGTTATTGTCATCTTTCAGTTTGTGTGCAGAGATCAAAATATATATAAAGTATGTTTTATACTCACACACAATCAGACCGTTGATGCGTCCGAACAGAACGAGGAGGAGCTGCAGTTCTGTTTCTCAAACTGGGAAAAGTTCCTGCTTTTGTTTGCACGTTGAATCCTCCTCCTCCTCCTCCTCCTCCTCCTCCTCCTCCTCCTCCTCCTCCTCCTCCTCCTCCTCCTCCTCCTCTACCCTCCAGAGCTCAGCACTTTATCATCACACACTGCGCTGTGTGCCGGCTTTGTGGCCCTGAATGTGGGGGTCAGAGGTCAGTGAGGAGGGGGAGGAGGAGGGGCTAAGAGGCAGATCAATGCTCTTTCGGGTGCTTCTGCTCCACGGAGCTTACTGTCGGTCCTAACGGGACTTTCCACTGAGTTCAGACGCAGGGGAACAAAGTCTGCACGAAACCCTCTGATCCAGAGACGTTGTTTGTGGTCAGTGTCAGCGCTGCTACCCGGAGGAAACATATTCCTGCAGAAAGAGGAGAAGGCAGTGAGGAACATTCAGGTCTCCGTTATGTCAATAAGTGAACTTTAATGTATTATTTGGAGCTGCCGACTGATGTGCAGGTTCCAGGTGATAGTCTAGACCGCTTTCTGCTGTTTTTAAATGTCACTTCTTTACACACTGTTTTAATTGCGTTACAATAATTGATTAAAAGTACTTTTTTAAAGAGGAATTAAAGAGAAAGCGACTCCACAGAGATGTCAGGATCATTGAAATCCAGACGAGTTGAAAACAGAAAGAAGTGACATTTAAACAGCAGAAAGCGGTCTAGACTATCACCTGGAACCTGCACATCAGTCGGCAGCTCCAAATAATACATTAAAGTTCACTTATTGACATAACGGTGACCTGAATGTTTCCCGTCTGTCCCTCTTCCTCCCCATATCGTTAGGTCTCTGCACGAGACGGTCATGTTTTGCACGCGGTGACGTTGGAGGTGGAAGTGAGGGTGGAGGCGTGCTGGATCACAGGTCGTTATGTTTCTGTGCTTTGAGCTCCGTCCGCCACCTGAGGGTGTTTCACGAGACGCTCTAAAGGCCGTCTGACGGATCCCTCAGCAGCCGCGCGCCTTAGTGGTGAGCGCCGTCGTCCACGTGCGCTCTCTCGCCTGACGGTGAGAGGCGTCGCTGAGAGGAAGAGGCTCAGGATGGAGACAGGAACCGTTTCATTTGAGCTGCAGAGGGTCATCAGGATGAAAGAGTCAGTTCTCCGCCCGTTAGTCGCTTTGTGTCCTCGAGACGGCTCCACATCGACCTCTGTGTGTGTGTGTGTGTGTGTGTTGTGTGTGTGTGTGTGTGTGTGTGTGTGTGTGTGTGTGTGTGTGTGTGTGTGTGTGTGAGAGGGTCAGGGCAGTGTGGTGTGAGTGTGAGGGTCAGGGCTGTGTGTGTGTGTGTGTGTGTGTGGTGTGTGTGTGTGTGTGTGTGTGTGTGTGTGTGTGAGAGGGTCAGGGCGTGTGTGTGTGTGTGAGTGTGAGGGTCAGGGCTGTGTGTGTGTGTGTGTGTGGTGTTGTGTGTGTGTGTGTGTGTGTGTGTGTGTGAGGGTCAGGGCAGTGTGTGTGTGTGTGTGTGTGAGGGTCAGGGCAGTGTGTGTGTGTGTGTGTGTGTGTGTGTGTGTGTGTGTGTGTGTGTGTGTGTGTGTGTGTGTGTGAGAGGGTCAGGGCAGTGTGTGTGTGTGTGAGTGTGTGTGTGTGTGTGTGTGTGTGTGAGAGGGTCAGGGCAGTGTGTGTGTGAGTGTGAGGGTCAGGGCTGTGTGTGTGTGGTGTGTGTGTGTGTGTGTGTGTGTGTGTGTGTGTGTGTGAGGGTCAGGGCAGTGTGTGTGTGTGTGTGTGTGTGGTGGTGAGAGGGTCAGGGCTGTGTGTGTGTGTGTGTGTGTGGTGTGTGGTGTGTTGTGAGAGGGTCAGGGCAGTGTGTGTGTGTGGAGTGTGAGGTCAGGCTGTGTGTGTGTGTGTGTGTGTGTGTGTGTGTGTGTGTGTGTGTGTGTGTGAGGGTCAGGGCAGTGTGTGTGGTGTGTGTGTGTGAGGGTCAGGGCAGTGTGTGTGTGGTGTGTGTGTGTGTGGTGGTGTGTGAGGGTCAGGGCAGTGTGTGTGTGTGTGTGTGTGTGTGTGTGTGTGTGTTGTGTGTGTGTGTGTTGTGTGAGGGTCAGGGCAGTGTGTGTGTGTGTGTGTTTGTGTGTGTGTGTGTGTGTGTGTGTGTGGTGAGGGTAAGGCAGTGTGTGTGTGTGTGTGTGTGTGTGTGTGTGTGTGTGTGTGTGTGTGTGTGTGTGAGGGTCAGGGCAGTGTGTGTGTGTGTGTGTGTGTGTGTGTGTGTGTGTGTGTGTGTGTGTGTGAGGGTCAGGGCAGTGTGTGTGTGTGTGTGTGTGTGTGTGTGAGAGGGTCAGGGCAGTGTGTGTGGTGTGTGTGTGTGTGTGGTGTGTGTGTGTGTGCGTGTGAGGGTCAGGGCAGTGTGTGTGAGTGTGAGTGTGTGTGTGTGTGTGTGGTGTTTTATGCACGAGAGGCTCTGCTGAACCTCACGTCTGAACCTCCTCTGCATGTTCGTATTCCTCGTCACCTCTGATTGGCTGAAGGTGAACATCGATCAGTGTAACGCCCGAGCAGCTCGTAACGCTGAGAGACATCGAGGAACACGAACACACGCCTCGGGGACGCAAGTCCAAAAGCGGTTGGTCTCTCGTTTCTACGCCCTTCGTTAGTTAGACGATCAGCAGCCGGTAAGTCGTGGACCAGATACGTTGGGAGAGTTGCTATGAAGTGTCCCAGCTTTAATTTAAAGCTGATAAGCCATCGTCCAATCACATTCACGCGTGCAGACTTCAGTCGGTTTAATGAACACGAGACAGAACGAGAGTTTTACGCCAAATAAACTGCAGTTTTCTTGTTTTTTGGGGCTTTTAATATTCTGTAATATTCTTTAATATTCTTTAATATTCTTTAATATTCTGTAATATTCTTTAATATTCTGTAATATTCTTTAATATTCTTTAATATTCTTTAATATTCTTCCATATGAAGGGACGGACAGGAAGTTAGGGTGTGTCCGGCTGGTGTCCTTACTGAGCATGGGGGAGTTTCTGAGCTGCAGCTGCGTCACGGGGGGGGGGGGGGGGGGGGGGGGGATAGTGCACGGCAGCAGAATGTCACACACAGTGAAATAAATGTGGGAGTCGGGGGAGTTTCAGGGTGAGGACACAGCGCCTCCCGCTTCAGCGCCTCCCGCGTCTAAGGACACACCTCCCCCAACTGGGAGTCTATTTCTGGCCTCAGCCGAGAGGGTACAAGTACTCACTCCCTTTACTCAAGTAGAAGTACACACATCCTTTACTCAAGTAGAAGTACACACATCCTTTACTCAAGTAGAAGTGCACACATCCTTTACTCAGGTAGAAGTACACACATCCTTTACTCAGGTAGAAGTACACACATCCTTTACTCAGGTAGAAGTACACACATCCTTTACTCAAGTAGAAGTACACACATCCTTTACTCAAGTAGAAGTACACACATCCTTTACTCAAGTAGAAGTACACACATCCTTTACTCAAGTAGAAGTACTCACATCCTTTACTCAAGTAGAAGTACACACATCCTTTATCAAGTGGAAGTACACACATCCTTTACTCAAGTAGAAGTACTCACATCCTTTACTCAAGTAGAAGTACACACATCCTTTATCAAGTGGAAGTACAAAACATCCTTTACTCAAGTAGAAGTACAGATACTCGTGTTTAAAAATACTCTGGTGAAAGTAGAAGTACTGACTAAACTTCTTTACTCAAGTGAAAGTAAAGAACTTTGAAGTGTCCTTCAGTAAAAAGTACCCATAACTAGCAGCTGTTTTAAAGAGTACCTGACCTCCCTTTATATTAATAGAACAATAATGTCATTGTTAGCTAAGAAGTAGAAAGTACAGGTATTTGAGTTCAACATGTGAGAAGTAGAAAGTACAGGTATTTGAGTTCAACATGTCAGAAGTAGAAAGTACAGGTATTTGAGTTCAACATGTAAGAAGTAGAAAGTACAGGTATTTGAGTTCAACATGTGAGAAGTAGAAAGTACAGGTATTTGAGTTCAACATGTAAGAAGTAGAAAGTACAGGTATTTGAGTTCAACATGTAAGAAGTAGAAAGTACAGGTATTTGTGTTCAACATGTGAGAAGTAGAAAGTACAGGTATTTGAGTTCAACATGTAAGAAGTAGAAAGTACAGGTATTTGAGTTCAACATGTCAGAAGTAGAAAGTACAGGTATTTGAGTTCAACATGTGAGAAGTAGAAAGTACAGGTATTTGAGTTCAACATGTAAGAAGTAGAAAGTACAGGTATTTGAGTTCAACATGTCAGAAGTAGAAAGTACAGGTATTTGAGTTCAACATGTGAGAAGTAGAAAGTACAGGTATTTGTGTTCAACATGTGAGAAGTAGAAAGTACAGGTATTTGGGTTCAACATGTCAGAAGTAGAAAGTACAGGTATTTGAGTTCAACATGTGAGAAGTAGAAAGTACAGGTATTTGGATTCAACATGTCAGAAGTAGAAAGTACAGGTATTTGAGTTCAACATGTAAGAAGTAGAAAGTACAGGTTATTTGAGTTCAACATGTAAGAAGTAGAAAGTACAGGTATTTGAGTTCAACATGTGAGAAGTAGAAAGTACAGGTATTTGAGTTCAACATGTAAGAAGTAGAAAGTACAGGTATTTGAGTTCAACATGTAAGAAGTAGAAAGTACAGGTATTTGTGTTCAACATGTGAGAAGTAGAAAGTACAGGTATTTGAGTTCAACATGTAAGAAGTAGAAAGTACAGGTATTTGAGTTCAACATGTCAGAAGTAGAAAGTACAGGTATTTGAGTTCAACATGTGAGAAGTAGAAAGTACAGGTATTTGGATTCAACATGTCAGAAGTAGAAAGTACAGGTATTTGAGTTCAACATGTGAGAAGTAGAAAGTACAGGTATTTGAGTTCAACATGTGAGAAGTAGAAAGTACAGGTATTTGAGTTCAACATGTGAGAAGTAGAAAGTACAGGTATTTGGATTCAACATGTCAGAAGTAGAAAGTACAGGTATTTGTGTTCAACATGTGAGAAGTAGAAAGTACAGGTATTTGAGTTCAACATGTGAGAAGTAGAAAGTACAGGTATTTGAGTTCAACATGTGAGAAGTAGAAAGTACAGGTATTTGGGTTCAACATGTCAGAAGTAGAAAGTACAGGTATTTGTGTTCAACGTGTGAGAAGTAGAAAGTACAGGTATTTGAGTTCAACATGTGAGAAGTAGAAAGTACAGGTATTTGAGTTCAACATGTGAGAAGTAGAAAGTACAGGTATTTGGGTTCAACATGTCAGAAGTAGAAAGTACAGGTATTTGAGTTAAACATGTAAGAAGTAGAAAGTACAGGTATTTGAGTTCAACATGTGAGAAGTAGAAAGTACAGGTATTTGGGTTCAACATGTAAGAAGTAGAAAGTACAGGTATTTGAGTTCAACATGTAAGAAGTAGAAAGTACAGGTATTTGAGTTCAACATGTAAGAAGTAGAAAGTACAGGTATTTGAGTTCAACATGTAAGAAGTAGAAAGTACAGGTATTTGAGTTCAACATGTGAGAAGTAGAAAGTACAGGTATTTGGGTTCAACATGTAAGAAGTAGAAAGTACAGGTATTTGAGTTCAACATGAGAGAAGTAGAAAGTACAGGTATCTGTGTTCAACATGTAAGAAGTAGAAAGTACAGGTATTTGAGTTCAACATGTGAGAAGTAGAAAGTACAGGTATTTGAGTTCAACATGTAAGAAGTAGAAAGTACAGGTATTTGTGTTCAACATGTGAGAAGTAGAAAGTACAGGTATTTGAGTTCAACATGTGAGAAGTAGAAAGTACAGGTATTTGAGTTAACATGTAAGAAGTAGAAAGTACAGGTATTTGTGTTCAACATGTGAGAAGTAGAAAGTACAGGTATTTGAGTTCAACATGTGAGAAGTAGAAAGTACAGGTATTTGAGTTCAACATGTGAGAAGTAGAAAGTACAGGTATTTGGGTTCAACATGTCAGAAGTAGAAAGTACAGGTATTTGTGTTCAACGTGTAAGAAGTAGAAAGTACAGGTATTTGAGTTCAACATGTGAGAAGTAGAAAGTACAGGTATTTGAGTTCAACATGTGAGAAGTAGAAAGTACAGGTATTTGGGTTCAACATGTAAGAAGTAGAAAGTACAGGTATTTGGGTTCAACATGTCAGAAGTAGAAAGTACAGGTATTTGAGTTAAACATGTAAGAAGTAGAAAGTACAGGTATTTGAGTTCAACATGTGAGAAGTAGAAAGTACAGGTATTTGGGTTCAACATGTAAGAAGTAGAAAGTACAGGTATTTGAGTTCAACATGTAAGAAGTAGAAAGTACAGGTATTTGAGTTCAACATGTAAGAAGTAGAAAGTACAGGTATTTGAGTTCAACATGTAAGAAGTAGAAAGTACAGGTATTTGAGTTCAACATGTGAGAAGTAGAAAGTACAGGTATTTGGGTTCAACATGTAAGAAGTAGAAAGTACAGGTATTTGAGTTCAACATGAGAGAAGTAGAAAGTACAGGTATCTGTGTTCAACATGTAAGAAGTAGAAAGTACAGGTATTTGAGTTCAACATGTAAGAAGTAGAAAGTACAGGTATTTGAGTTCAACATGTAAGAAGTAGAAAGTACAGGTATTTGAGTTCAACATGTGAGAAGTAGAAAAGTACAGGTATTTGGGTTCAACATGTCAGAAGTAGAAAGTACAGGTATTTGAGTTCAACATGTAAGAAGTAGAAAGTACAGGTATTTGGGTTCAACATGTCAGAAGTAGAAAGTACAGGTATTTGAGTTCAACATGTAAGAAGTAGAAAGTAACAGTATTTGGGTTTCAACATGTCAGAAGTAGAAAGTACAGGTATTTGAGTTCAACATGTAAGAAGTAGAAAGTACAGGTATTGTGTTCAACATGTAAGAAGTAGAAAGTACAGGTATTTGGGTTCAACATGTCAGAAGTAGAAGTACAGGTATTTGAGTTCAACATGTGAGAAGTAGAAAGTACAGGTATTTGAGTTCAACATCTAAGAAGTAGAAAGTACAGGTATTTGAGTTCAACATGTGAGAAGTAGAAAGTACAGGTATTTGGGTTTCAACATGAGAGAAGTAGAAAGTACAGGTATTAGAGTTCAACATGTAAGAAGTAGAAAGTACAGGTATTTGAGTTCAACATGTGAGAAGTAGAAAGTACAGGTATTTGGGTTCAACATGTCAGAAGTAGAAAGTACAGGTATTTGAGTTCAACATCTAAGAAGTAGAAAGTACAGGTATTTGAGTTCAACATCTAAGAAGTAGAAAGTACAGGTATTTGAGTTCAACATGTGAGAAGTAGAAAGTACAGGTATTTGGGTTCAACATGAGAGAAGTAGAAAGTACAGGTATTAGAGTTCAACATGTAAGAAGTAGAAAGTACAGGTATTTGAGTTCAACATGTGAGAAGTAGAAAGTACAGGTATTTGAGTTCAACATGTGAGAAGTAGAAAGTACATGTATTTGAGTTCAACATGTAAGAAGTAGAAAGTACAGGTATTTGAGTTCAACATCTAAGAAGTAGAAAGTACAGGTATTTGAGTTCAACATGTAAGAAGTAGAAAGTACAGGTATTTGAGTTCAACATCTAAGAAGTAGAAAGTACAGGTATTTGAGTTCAACATCTAAGAAGTAGAAAGTACAGGTATTTGAGTTCAACATGTAAGAAGTAGAAAGTACAGGTATTTGAGTTCAACATCTAAGAAGTAGAAAGTACAGGTATTTGAGTTCAACATGTGAGAAGTAGAAAGTACATGTATTTGAGTTCAACATGTAAGAAGTAGAAAGTACAGGTATTTGAGTTCAACATGTAAGAAGTAGAAAGTACAGGTATTTGGGTTCAACATGTAAGAAGTAGAAAGTACAGGTATTTGAGTTCAACATGTAAGAAGTAGAAAGTACAGGTATTTGAGTTCAACATCTAAGAAGTAGAAAGTACAGTATTTGAGTTCAACATGTAAGAAGTAGAAAGTACAGGTATTTGAGTTCAACATGTGAGAAGTAGAAAGTACAGGTATTTGAGTTCAACATCTAAGAAGTAGAAAGTACAGGTATTTGAGTTCAACATGTAAGAAGTAGAAAGTACAGGTATTTGAGTTCAACATCTAAGAAGTAGAAAGTACAGGTATTTGAGTTCAACATGTGAGAAGTAGAAAGTACATGTATTGAGTTCAACATGTAAGAAGTAGAAAGTACAGGTATTTGAGTTCAACATGTAAGAAGTAGAAAGTACAGGTATTTGAGTTCAACATCTAAGAAGTAGAAAGTACAGGTATTTGAGTTCAACATGTGAGAAGTAGAAAGTACATGTATTTGAGTTCAACATGTAAGAAGTAGAAAGTACAGGTATTTGAGTTCAACATGTAAGAAGTAGAAAGTACAGGTATTTGAGTTTCAACATCTAAGAAGTAGAAAGTACAGGTATTGAGTTCAACATGTGAGAAGTAGAAAGTACATGTATTGAGTTCAACATGTAAGAAGTAGAAAGTACAGGTATTTGAGTTCAACATGTAAGAAGTAGAAAGTACATGTATTTGAGTTCAACATGTAAGAAGTAGAAAGTACAGGTATTTGAGTTCAACATGTAAGAAGTAGAAAGTACAGGTATTTGAGTTCAACATGTAAGAAGTAGAAAGTACAGGTATTTGAGTTCAACATGGCTTTCCCCTGCAGGTCTTTAGTAACATAATTTGTTTTGTTACTAAAAACTATATGTTGATTTCAAAACGTTGCATTTCATTGTTTCCCTTTTTATTCAACATCGTATTAACTGCGATGATAAAGTAGCATGTGCAGTCTGCTCGTTAGCTGCTACGAGGCGACGACACTCTGACATCGCCTAAAGCCAGATCCACGAGGAGACAGCGGACGTGTTGGGGCGTTCTTCGGTCGCCTGCATGCTGGGCTGCACCTCACTTATCACCGGCTCTCTAATAAGCGCCATGCGTCGCTGTTAGCATGTTGTTAGCATGTTGTTAGCATGCGGTTAGCGTGAAGAGCGATGGCCCCGCGGCGCAGGGCTCCCTCTGAGTTATGGCCCGCTCCTAATAGCTCTGCTTAACACACAGGTTTCCAGATTAACGATTACCTTAAAGCCAAAGTGTGTTACCTGCGTGTGATGGAGGAGGGCGGGAGATAATTAAAACACTGTGAATTAAAGCCGTTGTCACAACAACCCCCAAAAAACATCCATATGCCCCCCCCACCCCCCCCCCCCCGGTTACTGGAGATAAACAAAGACCCAGTTCCTCCTTTTTCAGATCTGCAGGACTTTCATCGTGACGCCGTAATGAGAGAGACTGCACAGGAAACAAAGGGGGAAGACTTAGAGTGACGCACGTACGTAGAGGTAGTAGTCATATGCTTAAAGTGTATGGGGCTAACGAGCGTACTTGCTAGCAGGTCATCTGTTCATGCGAGGGTGAGAGACGTGAAGCGAAACGGAAACACAACATATTGAGGAGAGATCAGAAAGAAAGCCAAACGGGGGTCAGGTAAATGCACCTGTTATCCCTCCGGAGCTTTTCCTTTTGTTCTTTAGCCGCAGAACAATGGCTCTGTCTAAGTGATGGAATACGGCCCTCAGAGGGGCCTCAGGGGCCGGGGGCCACTACGTACTGATATACACCTGAACACCAGAGGAGAGGACTCTTTAAAGTAGAGACACTACATACTGATATACACCTGAACATCAGCTGGAGAGGACTCTTTAAAGTAGAGACACTACACACTGATATACACTTGAACATCAGCAGGAGAGGACTCTTTAAAGTAGAGACAGTACACACTGATATACACCTGAACATCAGCAGGAGAGGACTCTTTAAAGTAGAGACAGTACAAACTGATATACACCTGGACATCAGCAGGAGAGGACTCTTTAAAGTAGAGACACTACACACTGATATACACTTGAACATCAGCAGGAGAGGACTCTTTAAAGTAGAGACACTACATACTGATATACACCTGAACATCAGCAGGAGAGGACTCTTTAAAGTAGAGACACTACAAACTGATATACACCTGAACATCAGAGGAGAGGACTCTTTAAAGTAGAGACACTACAAACTGATATACACCTGAACATCAGAGGAGAGGACTCTTTAAAGTAGAGACACTACGTACTGATATACACCTGAACACCAGAGGAGAGGACTCTTTAAAGTAGAGACACTACATACTGATATACACCTGAACACCAGCAGGAGAGGACTCTTTAAAGTAGAGACACTACATACTGATATACACCTGAACATCAGCAGGAGAGGACTCTTTAAAGTAGAGACACTACATACTGATATACACCTGAACATCAGCAGGAGAGGACTCTTTAAAGTAGAGACGCTACCTACTGATATACACCTGAACATCAGCAGGAGAGGACTCTTTAAAGTAGAGACACTACATACTGATATACACCTGAACATCAGCAGGAGAGGACTCTTTAAAGTAGAGACACTACGTACTGATATACACCTGAACACAGAGGAGAGGACTCTTTAAAGTAGAGACACTACATACTGATATACACCTGAACACCAGCAGGAGAGGACTCTTTAAAGTAGAGACACTACATACTGATATACACCTGAACATCAGCAGGAGAGGACTCTTTAAAGTAGAGACACTACATACTGATATACACCTGAACATCAGCAGGAGAGGACTCTTTAAAGTAGAGACGCTACCTACTGATATACACCTGAACATCAGCAGGAGAGGACTCTTTAAAGTAGAGACACTACATACTGATATACACCTGAACATCAGCAGGAGAGGACTCTTTAAAGTAGAGACACTACATACTGATATACACCTGAACATCAGCAGGAGAGGACTCTTTAAAGTAGGACGCTACATACTGATATACACCTGAACATCAGCAGGAGAGGACTCTTTAAAGTAGAGACGCTACCTACTGATATACACCTGAACATCAGCAGGAGAGGACTCTTAAAGTAGAGACACTACATACTGATATACACCTGAACATCAGCAGGAGAGGACTCTTTAAAGTAGAGACGCTACATACTGATATACACCTGAACATCAGCAGGAGAGGACTCTTTAAAGTAGAGATGCTACCTACTGATATACACCTGAACATCAGCAGGTGAGGACTCTTTAAAGTAGAGACACTACATACTGATATACACCTGAACATCAGCAGGAGAGGACTCTTTAAAGTAGAGACACTACATACTGATATACACCTGAACATCAGCAAGGAGAGGACTCTTTAAAGTAGAGACACTACATACTGATATACACCTGAACATCAGCAGGAGAGGACTCTTTAAAGTAGAGACACTACATACTGATATACACCTGAACATCAGCAGGAGAGGACTCTTTAAAGTAGAGACACTACATACTGATATACACCTGAACATCAGCAGGAGAGGACTCTTTAAAGTAGAGACACTACATACTGATATACACCTGAACATCAGCAAGAGAGGACTCTTTAAAGTAGAGACACTACATACTGATATACACCTGAACATCAGCAGGAGAGGACTCTTTAAAGTAGAGACACTATCAAGTTGCATTATGGGAAATGTAGTTTGCAGTGTTTTTGGAGGTGAGCCTTGAAAGTCAGGATATCTCGGCCTCCTTTTCTCCGATTTTGATGATTTTTTTAACTCTTCATTGTTTGCTTTGCCCCTTACGCTTCAGACGTGTAGAACTGTAATATTCCTGATGGGTTTCTCACCTGGTGGTGCAGAAGAAGGAGGACAGTTCCTCTCCGAGCCTGAAAACACACGGGGAAAAAAAAGGATCATAAATAAATGAACGGAAACAAGAAGAAGAATTCAGAAAACTGACGAGGAATCAAACGGTTTATAGTGTGTGTGTGTGTGTGTGTGTGTGTGTGTGTGTGTGTGTGTGTGTGTGAGCTCTTTGTCAGGGCTCTGCTGGAGGTCTTTAATGCTGGAGATGTAGGATTGGATCTCCCGAGGACTCGTGTACCCTCTCTCTCCTCTCCTGTGATCCGGAGCAGATTCACAAAGTGCTTCATGGTCCAATGTCTCTGCTTCTCCTCGCAGCGCCTCACCACATCTTCCCCTCCTTCCACACCCCCATCCCCATCGACATGCGGCACCACGAGGGCCGATACCACTACGAGCCGCACAGCATCAACCACATGCACGGGTAAGAATCTGCACACCTCATACATGATGGCTCTGCAGGAAGTGACTCTACTCGGCTTACTGCACCTCGCAGTCAGTTCGTATCTCTTGACTACATGCGGCTCAGCAGGGGGTGCAGTGTGTGACGAGTTGGTCCACGCTGTCTGATCAAATGATAAATGAAATCCGTATCAGAGCGACTTGTTTCCCGCTCAGAGGACTCAGAGGACTCAGACTCTCTGAAGGTCTGAAGTCTCTGGGAGAATCTGAGAGAGAAACAAGTCGAGGAATTTTGAAGCAGATACGCAAAACACTTTTTCTGTGATAAATAAATACATAATTAAATTAATACATATATAAATACATATGCCTATGAAGAGGAAATACATATATACATTTAAATACACATTTATTTTATTTCATTACATTTATTTAATTATTTATTTAATTTTGGCTTAAACGGCATTTCCATATTTTTCGACTCTTTTTCCGTCTAATTTCAAATATTCATTTTATCACATTTTAAACGCTTACATTTTAAACGCTTACATTTAAAACGCTTACATTTAAAACACTTACATTTAAAACGCTTACATTTTAAACGCTTACATTTAAAACGCTTACATTTAAAACACTTACATTTAAAACGCTTACATTTTAAACGCTTACATTTAAACGCTTACATTTAAACGCTTACATTTAAAACGCTTACATTTTAAACGCTTACATTTTAAAACGCTTACATTTAAAACGCTTACATTTTAAACGCTTACATTTAAACGCTTACATTTTAAACGCTTACATTTAAACGCTTACATTTTAAACGCTTACATTTAAACGCTTACATTTAAAACGCTTACATTTAAAACGCTTACATTTTAAACGCTTACATTTTAAACGCTTACATTTAAAACGCTTACATTTTAAACGCTTACATTTAAAACGCTTACATTTTTAAACGCTTACATTTTAAACGCTTACATTTTAAAACGCTTACATTTTAAACGCTTACATTTAAAACGCTTACATTTTAAACGCTTACATTTAAACGCTTACATTTAAACGCTTACATTTTAAACGCTTACATTTAAAACGCTTACATTTTAAACGCTTACATTTAAAACGCTTACATTTTAAACGCTTACATTTAAAACGCTTACATTTTAAACGCTTACATTTAAAACACTTACATTTTAAACGTACATTTAAACGCTTAATTAAACGCTTACATTTAAAACGCTTACATTTTAAACGCTTACATTTAAAACGCTTACATTTTAAACGCTTACATTTAAAACGCTTACATTTTAAACGCTTACATTTAAAACGCTTACATTTAAAACGCTTACATTTAAAACGCTTACATTTAAAACGCTTACATTTAAACGCTTACATTTAAAACGCTTACATTTAAAACGCTTACATTTTAAACGCTTACATTTAAAACGCTTACATTTAAAACACTTACATTTAAAACACTTACATTTTAAACGCTTACATTTAAAACGCTTACATTTAAAACGCTTACATTTAAAACGCTTACATTTTAAACGCTTACATTTAAAACGCTTACATTTTAAACGCTTACATTTAAACGCTTACATTTTAAACGCTTACATTTAAAACACTTACATTTAAAACGCTTACATTTAAAACGCTTACATTTTAAACGCTTACATTTAAAACGCTTACATTTAAAACGCTTACATTTAAAACGCTTACATTTTAAACGCTTACATTTAAAACGCTTACATTTAAAACGCTTACATTTTAAACGCTTACATTTAAAACACTTACATTTCAAATGAACAGAAAATAGAGACGTCATGTTGGTGATGCATTTACTCCGGTTATCCGTTTATGCTGATTAATGAAAGACAGGCAAGATCTAATGAAAAAAATATAGCCATCAAACAAGTAACCCAGCCATTAACCTGCGTATTGGCTCTTTATTAGTCATCAGAAAACACTTATTGACCTTATTCTACAAGTACTATTTTGAAAGTCTTGTTCATATCCAATAAGCTAGTAGTTTGACTCTAATATGTTAATGACCAACGAGATGATGGTGAATATGTTGATCTAAAGCAGGGGTGTCAAACTCAAGGCCCGGGGGCCAAATCCGGCCCGCCACTTCATTTTATGCGGCCCCACGAGAGCTTGCAAAGAACATAATACGTTTATTATAAGGTTCCGCTTTACAGAAGCACGGTGCCCATAAACTACATGTCCCACAATGCATCTCATTTTGTGGTGCGCACTGAAGAGGCTTCTGCTTTCAGACGTAGCTAATTATGAAGTTATCCCCCTATCCGATAATAATCCAATGCAGAGGAAATAATACATTCTTTTATATATTTATCTGTATATTTTTTATATAGTCTTAAAGTTACCACCGGCCCTTTGAATGCAACCATAGTTCTAACGTGGCCCGTGATCTAAAGTGTTATTTAGAAAACTGACAAGAAATCAAACAGTTTACAGAATAGAACTCGGAGATTAAAAAGTGACCGAAAAAAGACACAAAAAGTTCCCGAATCGTTGCGTTGGGGTTCAAAGCGTGCTTCTCCCGCCTCTCTCCGGATGGCTCGAAGGTGAAACAGAAAAGAACCTCACAGTGAAATAACTCACCTTTATGTTCTCGACTTGTTGTGAAGACAATCTGAAGCGCGGCCGGCTAGCGGATAATTACAGAGGTCAGAACGCCGACCCCTTCGTCTCTGCGTGCCGTCGTGTTCGGGGTAACAGCCCCGGGTCGGAAACACGGCTCCTTGCAGCCGAGGCTTCGAGGCTTCGAGGCTTCGGAAAGGAAAGACGTCTCCGTTAAAAGAGCGCTCTTCAGGTCAGAAGGGCTTTGCAGCAGGAGGGAAAGTGCGTTCACGCGGGGTTAGCGTTTGGTTTGGAAAACATGCATTTAGAAAAACTACATTTCACACACAATCAGAAGCTACAAAATATAAGTAAAAAGTAATCCACCTCCTTCGCTTTGCTCCTAACTTAAAGTGTACAACATGTATGGTTGTTATAACCTCTCACCTGGTGTTGCAGAAGAAGAAGAAGAAGCAGGACTGTTCGTCTGCGTGCCTGAAAACAACAATTACACACATAAATGACAACAACAACAACAAGAAGAATTTAGAAATCTGACATGAAATGAAATAGACAAGAAAATACAAACATTACATTAAAAGCGACCAAAAAAAGCATTTCAATTGAATGTAATGTTTAATTACTTTGCGATATTATTATAAATAGTTTCCTATGTTTACATTTTGTATATTTGTGTTGTTTATTGGATAGAAAACTCAGCTGAACATTGAAAAATACAAAAAATGACTAAATTTCTACAAAAATACAGAAAATGCTTCGAAAAGAAGACGCAAAACGACCTCAGAGACCGGCCTGAAGGTCACAACAAGAACACAGACGGCTCAGGTTTAGTTGTGTTTATAGATCAGGGATGCTTGTATATGTTGTTGTTTATTGGATAGAAAACTCAGCGGGCGAGATCAGAAGCAAAACACATAAAACGAGCAAAACAAGACACATATTTTGTATTCTACTAAAATCATACACAAACAAAACGTATAGTTCATACACACAAGTGGACAATAGGAGTGGAAGCGGGAGCTGATGGGGAGCAGCCCTCCCGTGCCTCATCATTAGCATCAATATAATAATGGCACTTATTTAGTCAGAAACGTATAGAAATGAAGGAGTACAAAGAAATAAAGAAAACTGGAAAAAAATACAAGATAAAATAAAAGTTAGGGCAAGACAAAAAGTAAATGCATATATAAGTAATACTGGGAATATCAAATACTTGTTAGCTGCAAATATAACTGTTTTTTACTTTAGTTTTGAATTGTTGATGACGAGTGACGCTTGAGGTCTGCGTGAGTCCTTCCACGCTCTCACTGCGATCAGCTGTGAGGTGACGGCTCGCTACAAAGAGACAACAGACCATCAGGAACTCTGGGTTTAAAACCTCTCCCCGAGTCCGTGGCACGCTCACACCCTGTGTGGCACGTCGTATACTCATATTGTTTATTAAGAAAAGAAAAGACCAAAGAAATGACCCACTTTCTGCAAAGTACGGCGAGCGATCCAGAAGCCCGGCCGTGTTTCCACAGCAGGACGTTCCGCCCCACGCGGGTCTGAAAGCTCACTTCATCACGGAGGGAACGCAGCCCGGACAGAGGAAGTCAATAATCTCCCACACTCAGATTCTCCCTCTGACGGTGATGCATACGTCCCGCCCGGCCGCCGCAGCAGGGCCATCCATCACGCGGGGGAGGGGGGGGGGGGCTCTGCCGGCGCCTCTCCCCCCCCCTTGATTAATGTGATTTGATCCTGACGCCGGACCCCTAATTCATCAGGACCCTGATCAGCCTGCCGCTCCGCCGCACCTTCATTACAGGGACACTGCGCGGCGCATTAAGTGGCGTGTCTCTCCGGGCCGAGAGCCACTTTGTTAGCGCCGTGTCACGGGAGAGGCCCCGAGCGTCGACATGACACCCCTCGCCTCGTGTTTGCATACCCGTAATGAGGGGGGGGGGGGGTGTCCACGCCTGTCATAAGGGAAGCTCTTCATCCTGCTGCTTCCTGCCGTACGCAGCGGTTCCTCCTCACGAGGAAGAGGAGGGAGCACGGTTCCTCCTCTTCCTCCTCACGAGGAAGAGGAGGGAGCGCGGTTCCTCCTCACGAGGAAGAGGAGGGAGCACGGTTCCTCCTCACGAGGAAGAGGAGGGAGCACGGTTTCCTCCTCACGAGGAAGAGGAGGGAGCACGATTCCTCCTCATCCTCCTCACGAGGAAGAGGAGGGAGCACGGTTCCTCCTCTTCCTCCTCACGGAGGAAGAGGAGGGAGCGCGGTTCCTCCTCACGAGGAAAGAGGAGGGAGCACGGTTCCTTCCTCACGAGGAAGAGGAGGGAGCACGATTTCCTCCTCATCCTCCTCACGAGGAAGAGAGGGAGCACCGGTTCCTCCTCTTCCTCTCACGAGGAAGAGGAGGGAGCGCGGTTCCTCCTCACGAGGAAGAGGAGGGAGCACGGTTCCTCCTCACGAGGAAGAGGAGGGAGCACGATTCCTCCTCATCCTCCTCACGAGGAAGAGGAGGGAGCGCGGTTCCTCTCACGAGGAAGAGGAGGGAGCACGATTCCTCCTCATCCTCCTCACGAGGAAGAGGAGGAGCACGGTTCCTCCTCTTCCTCTCACGAGGAAGAGGAGGGAGCACGGTTCCTCCTCACGAGGAAGAGGAGGGAGCACGATTCCTCTCATCTCCTCACGAGGAAGAGGAGGGAGCACGGTTCCTCTCACGAGGAAGAGGAGGTACACGATTCCTCCTCATCCTCCTCACGAGGAAGAGGAGGGAGCACGGTTCCTCCTCACGAGGAAGAGGAGGTAGCACGATTCCTCCTCATCCTCCTCACGAGGAAGAGGAGGGAGCACGGTTCCTCCTCACGAGGAAGAGGAGGTAGCACGATTCCTCCTCATCCTCCTCAACGAGAAGAGGAGGGAGCACGGTTTTCCTCTCACCGAGGAAGAGGAGGTAGCACGATTCCTCTCATCCTCCTCACGAGGAAGAGGAGGGAGCACGGTTCCTCCTCACGAGGAAGAGGAGGGATCACGGTTCCCCTCCTCACGAGGAAGAGGAGGGAGCACGGTTCCTCCTCACGAGGAAGAGGAGGGAGCGTGCTTCAGGAGAGGACTCACGATTCCTCCTCATCCTCCTCACGAGGAAGAGGAGGAAGCGTGCTTCAGGAGAGGACTCACGATTCACGATTCCTCCTCACGAGGAAGAGGAGGAAGCACGGTTTCCTCCTCATGAGGAAGAGGAGGACGCGCTGGAGGTTAGGAGTAGGGTTGGGTATCGTTTGAATTTCCACGATTCCGATTCTACTTTTCGATTCCGGTTCTTAACGGTTCTCAATTCCAGTCCTTTGAGGGCAGGGTAACAAAAAGATTAAGTTCTTGTTGAGAAAAACAAGCATATCTTCCTTCTCAGGCGTACCGGGGAGAAAGGTTTGAACACTTTAAAGCAGAATGCTTCAATCTGGTGCACTTTGAGCAGAATGACTAGAGACTAGATCTAGGGGGACACAAATACCCAGATGACAAAGATCGGTTACATTTGAATATTTAAATAAGTATGTGAGCATACCAGTAACCCATAGCCAATAACAAATACATGTAACGTATTTTATGTTTGTTGTTCATTCATATCTTATTTTACTATTTTATTTATGCATATTTTTGTATCTCTCCAGTTTAAAACGATATGTCTGGTTTACTGTCCTATAGTTTACACTGGAATGATTTCAAACCTGTTTCATCCCAATAATTATGAAGGAGAGCCTTGGAAATATGTGTTTACATAAATTGTGATCAAAACCGTTTGAACTTAGACTAAAGTGAACTATCTAAACACTCAGAGTCCTTTACCTCACTGAGCTGTAGTATCAGCCTCAGTCTGACTGCAGAGGACTCTCCTCCACATCATTGTAGAAACATCTTCTTCTTCCGTTAGCGCAGCTAGCACCAGATGCTAATAACAACAGCGCCCTCCCTTTCTCCCTCGTCTCACGCGCACGTTGGCTGTGAGCTGCGGTTGCCAGATAAGCCAACATCCCCCATTTTCATCACATACAGCGCCCGTCGCACAGGGCGAATGAAACGTGTACCCGGGGTGAAAAGTGTTATATTTACTTAATTATGAATGTTGTTACATCGAGGCCGAACATTAGGATGAGCACCAACGGTCAAAACTTTTGTTTCCCTCCCAGAGCTGTCAGCGCAGCGCCTCCACAGATCTGGCGCCCTGGGCGAACATCTGTAACGCCAGTGCGACGGGCCGGCCCTGGTCCTCAGGTTACGCTGTAGGAAGTGTAGGTGCATAGATATAAACCATGATATAAACACGTGTTTATATCATGGTTTATATATATCTATGGGTACAACGCTACACTTCCCGCCTCGCTGCAGTCACACAGTAGGCTACGGAGAGCAGCGAGGAACATTTCCTCAGGCATCGAAAAGCGGAACCGAAATACACATTTCTAAATGATGCCGTTGGAACCGGCTCCGAACCGGTTTCTCGGTACCCGACCCTAGTGAGGAGCGAAGAGGAGACCGTGGGGCAGAGGTGAGGGTCAGACACGAGACACGCGCTGACTCCGCCTCCAGATACTCACTCTCTCGTGGAGACTAAACCATGGCCGCCTCCTGCGCCC